>CAJGYO010000457.1:0-121835 GCA_904845875.1 Miscanthus lutarioriparius | reverse complement strand
GTAGGCCAAGGCATAACCTTCTTAGAGGGTACATTAGGCTACCAAAACAAACTATAATACCACACCACTCCTTAACCTGATTTCTCAGCAAAAATTACCAAACATAGATTTGTCAATCTATTTTCAGACTTAAGAAATTGACCAAGTCTTGTGTTGGATTTGCTTCAAATTTGATTTCGAAGCTTAGAAATGTTAGCTAGTGATATCATTTTTCGACCGTAGGTATTTCATTGTCATCCACAAAGTTTGTACTTCAAACTTTATTTAAATATCACATACATGTTCTATAGCATTTTTGCTTAATAAAAATTGATTTTAAACCCTAAGTGATATAACATGACTATGGAATTAACTTTCATTTCGTATTTCCGTTGATTGTTTTGAGTTATGGAAATTGACCCACACTCTTTATTACATGCATTAACACATAAACATGATGCTTATGACGTGTTTTAGCAAATGATTTATAGTGTAACACCGACGGTGTTATATGGGGGCACTACTAGGAATATCCACTTATATGGCGATCAGTTTTCGTCACTGAAGGAGCCAAATTCGTCATAATTTTAGTTTTATGATGAATTTATGACGAAAAACGGTTCATCATGGAAGTCGTGTCATTCTTGCAATTCTATGATGATTCTAGAAAATCGTCATTGAATTGGATAGATCTATGACAAAAACTGATCATCATAGAAGTGCTTTGGCATGCATGGCAGGGGGCAGCCACGCTGGCAGTTGCTTCCGTTGGAGATGCTTTCCATGTGTACCTGCTATAGCTGGTTGCATTAGAGATGGTTTGGGTATGTGTCACCTTGTTGTTGGACAACGTGGCTATCTCTGGTTCTTGTACGTTTTAGGTTCTTATTGGACCACATGTCGAGCCCCTGTTGTTCTAGATGTCTATTTTCTATTGGCACACGTGTTGTGTTGCGGTTAGGTCACGTGTCATATCTTCACTGGACCATGTGTCATATTTTTGTTGGTCCACATGACCGTTTCATATTAGACCACGTGTCATGGTGCTATTCATCCATGTTTTGTTTTTTTATTCGGCCACATGGCTTGACGGCTTCCTTCAACGTGTCGGATTTTTATTACCCCACGTGTCGTGCCATGGCTATTTCACGTGTCATGCACTGGTTCGTCCACGTGTCTCAATTTTATTTGATCATGTGGCCTATCCAGGTTCTATCACGTGCCTAATAATCAATTCATTATAAAAGTAATTCAAGATCATCACTGTTGTATAGATTGACTACATAATTATTCAGCGATGTTTACATAATTATTCAGCATGACAATCAAATACAACAAATTATTGTTTACACATCAGCAGCAACCCACTGATAGTTTCACCACATCAAACCAGCACACGAGTACACACATCAAACCACAAATGTTCACTGCATCAAGCCAACAGAGTTGACGACTGTGAGTTACCAGAAGAAGAGCTGAAGCGCATGATATCTTCACATAGCTTATTGTACTCCTCCTGTTGTTGTATCTTGAACTCATCAAACTCTCTTTTAGTCTTTTTTGTCTTCCTCTTTAGTTCATCCACTTGTTCGACGAGGTTAGCGGAACTTTCCTGTTCAGCAACAAGTTGTTCCCAAAGCATTCTCTCCGCTGATGTCTCTGTTCTGGCGAAGCTTGTCAGGATACCAGCATTCTTCAAAAAAGAGTGTTGCCGCTGACCTAGGAGTCGACCTGGCCATGGGAGAGGCAAAGGACCGTGGGAACAACATCAACACTTGTCGTTGGTTTGTGCCCATCAACAACAGGTTCTGCTGGCATAGTTTCCATAGCTTCCTATGAAATTCAAGCAGTAAACATTAGGTTACAGATAGTGAAAGAGGACTTTAATTGAAAACCCAAGAGATTAGTTCATAACAAGTAACGTTGGTTTTATATTGATATGGATTACGGGGCTGTTTGGATCTTGGCCACACATACCCACGCTGTGGTGAGTTATGGCGGTGGTGGGGTTTTCATCCGCCACACTCTTGTGGCTCATTCTCTACTAAGTAAAGCTATGGCAGCCTCATTTAAGTCAGCAACCAAACATCTGCTCTGGTTCCCGTGGTGAGCCATAGTTTGTGGCATGGTAGCCGGTGGCCCTCAACCAAACACCCTCTACATAAGCACAATGCACAGGTACTGATATGGATTACATACTATAAAATTCAAGCAGTAAACAATATGTTATGGATATGGATTACATAAGCACAATGCACAGATATTGCAACTTTAAAATTAAATGATGATGCCAAATTTAGGGCCCCTTTGGTTCATAGGATTTTCAAAGAAAAAATATAGGAATCAGTAATCCTATGGAATCAGCACCGTAGAGGCCTTGGGTTCATAGGAAGAAATGGGGGAAGGAAAACCATAGGAAAGTTTCCTATCCTTCAGCTTTCATAAGAAAAATAAAGGAAAAAACATCCAGTGAAACCTCATTGTATTGGTTTCCTATGTTTTTCCTGTACAAAACCAAACACCCCTTGTAACAAAATTTCTCTATTTTTCATTCCTCTGTTTTTCACATGCATTCTAATCATATTCCTATATTTTTCCTATTTCTATGATTTTCTGATCTTACGTTCCAAAGGGGGCCTTAGGCTCTTATCACTATTGCTTCTATTAACCATGCACATGAGTTTCTATTTATATAAAGGCTAGAATAACAATAAAACATAACCATCACTTACAAATGATTGTAGATGTATAGCATAGGAGCGAGATCCTATAGCCTGGTGGCACTTCACTTTTGCATGGTTTTGCTCGTTCTTCTCAGATCCATGAGTGAACTATCCATGTCGTGTTGACTTCACTCTCTTGGACTACCTTCCTCTAGGACTGATATTAGCGCTGCCTTTTGTTCTGCTGGCGGAGCCTCCTCTACGGCTTCTTCGAACCGGATGCTGAAATTGGAGAAACAAATTTAAGTAGGAAACATGTACAAATTGCATTGTTATCCAGACAACAAAGCATTGCATTGCTATCTGCACCCCCACCCCCCGGCCCCTCCCATTTGAACTCAATACAAGATAGAATGAGCACCTCAGCTGCAAGGGCCACTAGCTCATCTTGTAAATTTAAATATGTTTCATCTATATCACCAAATCCCTCAACAACCACCCCTAGTTCTTCCATCTTCCTATGATTCTTTGTGACTTGTGCCTCCTACTCTCGTTCAAAAGCAATTAGTGGCTATTCATCAACATTATAAAGGTATTTATTAACTAAAGCTTCTAGCGAATGTCAACATAACAGAGAGCAAGAGTATGCAAATAAGTGCCTAACTAGTTACTACATCTTATATGAAAGTCATTAATCCAACAAAGCACATGTCAGCTACACTCAACTATAGGAAATATGCAACCCCATCGCTATCTACATATCCTAGGTTGAACCACTACAATACAGAACACATCATAAAACAAATTTGGGTACCTCTTCCTCCGCATACCCTGGCTACGCTTCGTCATCGGCATAGTCGTCTTGTCATCGTGGTCGTGGAATTGGTGCGACTGGCGTTAACGAAGGGGTACCAGATCTGGCTCTAGCTAGGGTTTGGATCTGGTTGGTCATGATAGGTGCCAAAGTAGGGGATCCGGATCCTGCCTAACCATCGTCGAGGCGGTCCTTCCGCTGTCAACTGATCTGCTGTCAATGAATCAAAGGAGATCTGGCTCTGGCTAGGGTTTGGAAAGCTATGAGAGAGGGTGTGGCTGGAGAGTGGAGATTGATGAGTCGAGCTACTGTGCCGATGGTGCCTAAGGTCCAGAGAGGGGTGGCAGAGGGGGCAGCTGGAGAGTGGAGGGGAAGGCCATAGGGCTAGAATTTGGAGCGGGAGGAGAGACAGTGGCGGCTAGAGGATGGAGATGGAGGCAGAGACGGTGACTCCTTGTGCTTTTTATGTAGCCATCATAGTACCACAAATGCCCTTGTCTAAAATTGATGGCATGGTAAACCTAATTTCCGCATGGAGGGCAAAAGAGAGACATCTAATTTTCGATGCGTGTTGGCGGCACTGCTCGGCACGGTGTGAAATTTTCGCCGAAAATCAAATTTTTGCGTGGGTAGATCTCCTCGTCTGTTCGGGGCCCACCTACACTGCAAAATGGAATCCCAAGAAATGGACAAAATAAACTCAAAAACTTATGGCTCCTTTGGAATGGAGGAGAAACATGAATTTCGAAGGATCCAAATCCTATAGGAAACAAATCCTATGAAGCCCTTTGGACCGGCAGCTCCGGTGGGAACCCCGACTCCACCACACGCAAGTCCATGTCTAAACAGAGGTGGGAGGTGGCCTGTGCTGATGCAGCCCCATGGCAAAGGCCATGCGTCACTACCTCCTGAATCCTCACCGGCAGAGCATGGACGCGCTCAAGGAAGTTCGGCCCCGCGCGGCAGCACAAACATGGTGTTGAGCTGCTCCATGATGGTTGAAAGAGCAAGAGCAAGAAACTATACTAATTAATAAGGTATGGTGCCACACAAAACAAGAAGATATGGTAATGACAATGCCTTACTAGTGAGTTGCTTCTGCGCTTAACCCGTTGCGGCTTCAGCCGCGGTCGTCTCCCTATCGGCTGTGGTGAGTGCCGTCTTCACAGAAGAGAGGCATGACCATAGCCACTCTGCCTCTCGGTTCTCCATGTGGAGAGCCTGCCTAGTCACGTCCAGGTCCCACACCATCATCTCCTCCCTTGGACGCTTCTTCGCCGACATGGTTGAAGCTTGAAGAATGAGGTCCTAGGGAGGAGGCGACAAGCAGGAAAGTTGAGTTCACATGGTTACAAGGCAACTGTACTGACTCCCCTATTTTTCCTCTATTTTTATAGTAGAGGACGCGCACGGCCGATGGACCCAAATTCCAGCAGATACCGAGCGATAGCAGGAGGTAAGGCGAGGCCACATCTCTATGATCTCAGGGGAGCACGCCTTCTGAGACATACACGTTGAGAAATGAGCCACCAAAATAGAGCAGCCAGATAGCTGTTCATATTTTATTGCACTCACAAGGAAGTCCAGATATGACACATTTGATCTCATCGGATACTATACAGTATAGAGCTATGAGTAAAACTATTGCCAATGGAGTGCACTCGGTCACAACATTTGTAGCTGTAGTAGTAGTAGTCCTGAGTGGCTTTGATCTGTGTTGAACCCAACTCATCTTATTTTTATGTATTTGATAAGATTTATTGAACTTGCAAGAACCATGCATCAAAGATAATTTTATTTAGAATTCAGTTTTTATAATCTGATGCGTGCCTCTGCAAACCAAGAGAAATTGAAGCAAGTCCTCAGTCTGCCCCTCGACTGTCATGACTGCTTGGATTAGACCGCACTGTTTATACTTCATAGGATCACACAAAGTCCGACCGTTTGAAATCTTGACTACCCAGACAACGTGCTCCTGCATTCCCGCGCAGGCTTGCAGGCGTGCATGCCTTCAGCAGCCTATTATAGCAGGGGACGTCGCCTCCTGACCCATCACATTGATGGGATAGGGTGAAGGCCCACCGCCCACCCACACAAACGGCTCGATCATGGGGTGGTCGATGCCCCCTAAACTATAGCAGCAGAGACAAGGGCACAAGAGGAAAGGTTATCACTGCTGCCTTCTCTATCTAGAGCTCCTGATTTCATCCCAAAGATTTTGCCTTCCACCTCACCGACGCCTACTGCCAGGACCATGGTGGAGTGAATGACGTCATCTATCAACCGAGCTGAGTTCGACCAGTTGCGAGAGAGGGGGGTGATCCCGGAGTCTGCTAAGGAGCTCGAGTGGAGAGTCTCAGCGAGAAGTGAAGTGGTGCCGAGGTCGAAGAAAAATGGGGTCATCTCTTTTGTCCCTTACCAATTCTTAGGTTCGGGCTGTCGATGCACCCCTTACTGAGGTGGTTGCTTTACTACTACGGGCTCTGCCTCCACAACTTAACCCCAGAGGGGATCCTCCACCTCCCGGTCTTCATCTTGTTGTGCGAAGGCTTCCTAGTAATACCTTCCCATTATGATCTATGATGGTTTCTTTTTTGGGTGGTTCCGTCAGCATCCTCTTGGCACCGTCATTGTACGATGGGGGGCGTCTCGATCAAAGTTCATCCCAGATTAGAGGAGCGCTACCTGAGCCTTGACCACCACTATGCCACAAACCTAGATTGGGAGCATAGGTGGCTCTACGTCCCCAACAATGAGCGGCCGCCGCTGTTTACTTTTTCTCATGACCGACTGTGTCCTGATACGCCAGAATCATGGTCAAGGCCACCAACCCTATCGGAACCACAACATTTGCGCTTATTGCTAGATGCGATCGAGGATCTGAAGGACTGAGGATTGACGGCGCCGAGGGTGATCCGTACCTTCTTCAGTCATCGGGTCCTCCCCTTGAAGATGAGGGGCCACCCCTAGTGGGAGTTCTAGGGTGCGACGGACCCAACAATCGAGTCGAGCATCCCCATCTGCTTGGAGGAGGCAGACGATCTGATGATGATAGCTATTGGAGTGTTCACGCAGGATCGTGGTGATGGGGCGTCCTTGGATGCCTTCCACACTGGCAATCCTCCTCTGACAGATGGATGTCTCATCAGCATGGTCTCTGACCCACCACCAGTTCCCCCTTTGAAGGTGGATCATCACCGTACCGCTGTTCATGTTGTTTATCTTCATTTAACTAGAATATGTGAGCAATGCTTACATTAGCAAGTATGTGTTCATGCTAGTTAATTTAACTAGTATTTGGAATGTGCCTACCTTCTCAATAGGTTAACGTGGGTGTGAGGGCGTCCAGAGCCTTGTTGGCCCTAGAGCCCGGTTCTTCATCCATGGTCACGCTCAAAAAGTGTCCCCGCGAGGCATCCACCGATGGGGGCAGCCACCCACAATTCCATGCCATGCTGCGCCGATCAGTTTGGTATAAGTCGTTTGCATTCTCAATCCGATCGCTCTCTCCCTTATCTTATATGGGCTTGAACTTGGCTTGCATTGTGTAGCCCATTCTCCATGACGGCACCATCCTCAATTGTGGGGCTTCCTCCTAGTGTTGCCAAAGAGTCATCCCGTCGCCGCTCACCACCACCGAGCCCATGTGTCCCTGCACAGCCCCCTAGTTCTGAAGTGGGTGAATTGTCAAAAGAGCACGAATACTCTAACGACGTAGACCTACGTTAATTATTGAAGATTTACCACAAGGTCCAAGCGTTGTTGTCATCGTCCAGGTTGAACGCTGAGATGCTGCGCGGTGAGCTAGATGCCGCACGCAACGCACTTCAAGTTTCTGAGAATGAGGCCTCCTAGGCATGAGCCAATTGTGCAATGGTCAAGGAACATGCCCAAAACATGATGAACCTTCTTATGGAACCAAGGATGCAGGTCCAAACCCTACAGCTGTGCGCACAAGCCGCCTATGACGCGGACTTCCCCATGGAAACAGCGGATAATTCGGTCGCCGTAGAGGAGCGTCTCCGAGCTCTGTCGGGCTGCCTTCAAGCCATGGTGACCAAAGCCAATCATCAGGGGGTTGGCATGGCGCTGGCTATTGCCCAGCTTTAGATTGGCGCAGTGGTGAACGTTCGGGTGGCGGACAGGGTTTTCCGCCAGGCTCGAAGGACGATGACATCACTAATCTGGTCGAGAGTCCAAGCCGGCTGCCAACGTTGTCTTAGCGAAGGTGGATGTGGAGCTGATCCTGCATTCCAGCCTCGACCCTATCTGTGGGATGTATCAGTAGTATTAGTTGTCATAAATAGGTTTGATCTGTGGGACGCCCTTGCAAATATGTGAACTCTTATTTGCGTGTTGGTGTTAACGTTTGTTGAACTTTGTATTAGGTGGGTTAAACTCTGTTGAGCATGGTGTAGCTCAGGTCCTTTGGTCATTTTGTAGCTGGTTTGTAGCCCTTGTTGATTGCTTTTCGCTACAGATTTCTTTCTAGTTGTCTTTGATCTGATCTATAAGATGCTAAACATTCATGAGTGCCTTTGATCTCTGTTGAGGCAAACTCGTGTCTTTGATAAAATTTGTTGACCTTGAAACAACCATAGAGCGAGGAGTTCATGTGAACAAGTATCGCCTCGATCTAATGCAGAACAGAGGAACCATAGCTGTTGACTTTTACTGCGAACGCAAGAAAGTCTGCCAACTGAGTATTTGATCTCGTAGGATAGAATAAAGTGTCATACGGAGTAGCAATCAGTCTAGTCCTTGACTATTGTGACTGCTTGGATTAGAGTGAAATAAGTACAGAAAAGACCTATTACAACCGCACCAGGCATTCAGGTGTCAAGCATGTTATGGTGGTCAAAAGCTCTTTCTCTCGATTCACTTCATGTGTCCAGCTTTCCTGCCGCATTCGCTTCACTCTCGTCCCCTTCCCTCATCCGATAGCATTACATCAATCGCCTACCTTCTGGCTCTCCCCTTCCCTCACCCATTTGCATTTTCCTAACCTTCTCGCTCATAACTTTTTCCTCAACCATGTCCCTCTATGATATTAGACGAAATGACATTTACCTATTTCTTGTAAACCATATGTTTGCCTGATAGTTCAAGCAGCATAAATTTGAATGGGCCAGACATGTAACTCTTGTACTCAGCTATGAGTAGAACTTTTTCTTGATCGGTTGTGCTATAAACAGGAGCTACACTGTCTATGGCTGCATGCATGAAGAAGTACAGTATTGGATTCCTCAAGTGACAGCTTCAAACATAGCCAAGGGTGTGCATACGATCAGAACCTATGAAACCATGTAGCCAACTCTAGCTAGCTACTGCCCCTCGGCTGCCGCGAGCCTACAACTGCTTGGAATGGACTGCACTGTATACTTCACCGGATGACAGAAGGTTCAACCATCTAAAATATTCACTACTCGGATAGTACTAGTAATGATGAAAGTCATGCGGTCACATCAGAAGCCTGTTCCAGCCTTGGCATTCCTGTGTGTACAAAGCTTGGCCTCATTCCCCCCTTGCATTGCCAAAAGCCCTGGCCTCGCATTGCCTCGCAAATTCCCCACCTCCGACTCTCCATTGGTTCCCATGAAGGCCGTCCCCATGAAGCGTTCCAGGTCCTCCTCGAGGAACCATGGCCAGGCTCCAGTCCATGCTTCCTCCAATGCACTGGCGCACCCCACTTTGATGCCTATTCGTACCCTTCTTGACTACTGGTACCCGTTGCGCTCCCACACGCCATCTCCTAGGCTGCCATTTGTCTCCCAGTCGCCCACGACGACGACGTTGACACCACCGGCACTGGTGGTTCACTCACCACCGCCGCTCTCGCTGCGGTCCACCTCGTCGTCATCGTAGGCATCGTCATGGTCCCACACGCCGTCCCCTCGGTTGGCATTGGTCTCCCCGTCACCCACAATGATGACGTTGACGCCATCGGCACCGTTAGTTCGCTCGCCACCTCCGCTCCCGGTGCGGTCCACCTCACCATCGTCGGTGGCACCATCGTGGTCGAGCTCACCGTTGCTGGATCTGCTCTTGATGCCCCAAGGTGGGAGTGGGTCTCCTGCAATGTCATAGTCCAGCTCGCCGTTCGCCGAGGACGTGTCCAAGGGCTCTATAGAGGTGGCCCCGTCGTGGTCTAGCTCACCTTCACCGGATTAGCTCAAGGCGCTCCATGACAGGAGCGGGTGAAGTGATCCTCTGGTTTGACGTGGCAAAGAGGTTTGCTGGTTTCAACCTAGACAGGTTTACCTTGCAGGCATTGGATTTTGATTGTGCTTTTTGGTACCCTTGTTGCATGACTTGCTTAGAGCTGTGGGATGGCACCGCTCATTGAATTAATTAGTAGTATCAAATCATGTAAACATTTGTAGTTAGGATGAGTATGTTGCCTGGTGCTCATTGCGACTACGAAGTCATGTTAATCATCTGTAATTAGAACTAGTATGTTTATGTAGTAGTTGTATGACTAGTGTGGCACGTTTCTCCTCTTATCATGGTCAATGAAGGCATGGTTATGTAATATGAACTCGTATTGTTGTTGTACTCCACATATATATATATGAAGTCTGGTTATGTTATCTTTCTAGCAGCACTGCTCTCCTCTGATTGTGCATGTAGCCATGCCTAACTCTACAAAACCAACCCAAGAATAGGTGCCCAATCTTTTATGCCACCAAAGCACAGTCCGTCCATGTTATATTAGACAAGGCCAGACCATATATTAGGTGTCTGTCCAACTCTTTTATCTTGGACATGAAAATCAACAACCAAAGGATAGTCCGCCCCCTCATTTTGCCATAGGCCGGACATGCAAAAAATGGTGCAGAAGAAGAGGGACAACAAGATTAGTTAGGCGATGGTTTAAACTTAGTTAATTGTGGTATGTATCTAGATGTCAATAATGCTGATGTATCTCAATCTGTAATTGGCAGTGCACTTGTTTATTTAGTTTTTGTTCAGTTTTTATATCAGTTTGTTCATTTGTCGCAATGCTGTTTAGTGTTCAAAGAAAGCCATTACCAGTACGCCCTCATCAAAAGAACATTCCAAAATACATGAAAAGCACTCAAAAATACTTAAAACCGCCATTATATTGACTACTAATTCCTAATATTTATCTAGGTACATGAGGCCATTTGAAATAGATCAAAAGTGCACTACAACGCACCCACCATTGTACAACTACTAGTTAGTACTAGCCCTACTATTACTATACTAATTAACTAAACCTACTGATCAACGTTGTTGCCCCTGCCATCGCCGTTGTCGCCGCCCTCCTCGTCGTCCTACTCCGACGAGGAGTCATCCTTGTCCTCCACGATCGTGTTGGGGGATGGAGGTTTGAGCCTATGCTTCTTATTGCTCTTTGTTGGTGCCTACTCCTCCTCCTCTGCTGCCTACGACGCCTCCTCCTCCTCGTAGTCAGCAGGCTTTTCATCGTCTTCGGCGGGCTCCTTCTTATGCTCGGGGCTCGACATCGGTTGATTCACCCCCTCACCGTCCTCGTCTTCGTAGTTGGTGGAATACTTGTCGGATGACTAGTGCCCTAGTGCTCGCTTTATGAGCCACCGGTGAGTAGGGATCGGATGAGGTGATGTGATGTGTATTGGTATGTATGTATGAGAGAATACCCCAGTTGGTGGTGCTCTCTATAGCCTACTGTTCATTTTAAAGAGGAGAGCCGAATGGTTGCTCTCCCATAGGACGTGATGATGGAGGCTTTGCGGTTGGTTGGCATCCCCCGTTTCATGTTTTGACGCTTGGGATTGGAAATAGTGTACACTCAATGCACCCGGTCGCCAGCCCACCCGGTAATTTGAACCGTGTTGTCATTGTGAGTTCCCACGCCAGTTCGCGAGGGTATTTAGAGAACTCCTATTGTAACCGCCCTCGGCCGCCTCCCCTTATTCAATGCTCGTCGTGCCACTCCACCTCTCTAGCCCTCCGGCTCGCCACCGTCCACACGCCATAGCTCCATCCATGCCAGCAATCATGTCGCTGATAGCGCTCCCTACCTACATGCAAATTGAGATCACTGCCCACCTCACTGTGACCTCAGATTGGCCGAAGGACGACCTCAACAGCTGTTTACACCAAAATTTAGAAGAAGAATCACAAGGACTCAAAAGCTCCCAAGATTGTGTCATCAGGAAATTAGTTGCGTGCAGATTGAACCAGCTGGTCTGAATGCAGCGCTAGAATCGGCTTTCTTCAGATAAGCGCCATCAGATAATGACGAAGGCTACGATCAATGCCGGGACAAGGCATGTCGGACTCTACAAAAAGGGAAAGATTAGAGTCCAAGTTATCTTAAATTGGGAATGTTTTCTCTTAGGGCCAAAATTGTGATGAGTCATGCCTAGATAGGAGCCATACGTAGGTCCCGGGTATAAATATCAAACCCCAGCTATTGTAAAGGACACAATCAATCCAATATATAGGTCATTTACTTTTTTGGCTCCGACCACCCCTTAGGAGTAGGAGTAGAGTAGATCTCGGTGAGTTCTTCAACAAGTACGGCTGCATCCATCCGGTCAACCTCCACTGCTTGTTGTAAGTACCGTCATGGATTATACCTCTGTTCGTACGGCTGCATTGATCCGATCGACCTCCACTGCGACTCTAGTATAAGTTAGTTATCGATTCTTGCCTAATTCAAGTATGGCTGCATCGATCTGGTCGACCCCCACTGCATGAACTAAATCAAGGTCAAGTTATCGGCTCTACCTTAGAATGACAATCTTTGGTAGATTCATTAAGTTACCGATATTACTTGTTGCTTTCATCATTTATTTAATTATAGCAATATCACTCTGCCCGATTGGGATTGATCTAGATCGGCCTTATACCTTGTTTAGCCCATCGTTTGTTAATCTCAAAACTGATCTAATCTATACCTTAAACGATGAGTTATGTTTTATCGGCTGTTTTATGTAAATCCTGATCGTGCATAGCGTGCGGTTAAGGCATGTTGCGTCTTGAGTAGATCTATTGGCTAGCGAAAACCGTTCCATGGCCTGTTATCACGGCCTGTGTGATTCTGCCTCACACCCCATTGTTAGCACCGTGGAGTGGGGATCGTTATTTGGTAGATCTATTCCTGATAAGGCATGACTTTAACTGTGCGCTATGCCTGAATTGGCTATTTTAGACGAAATCGAGTGCTCTCACGAACAGTTCGCACCATGAGACCGTTGAAGTAAAGATAGGTTGAAAGATGTGTTAGCCCCATGATCTTATTATTTTATTACGGCCTGCATGATTCTGCCTCATGCCCCACTGATATTAGTAATGAGTTAGGGTCGTCGAGTCTATTGTTGTTTCTATGGCCTGCATGATTCTGCCTCATGCCCCACTGGTCATAGCGATAGATGAGATCTAACATGTTCATTAGATTTATCTTTATTAAATAGTTAAATAGTGTTGAATTGTCTCTTTATATAGAAGGGGTTCGGTTACTTATAATCATTGGCTCAGCATTAACCAATCACATTGACATCTTATTGTCATTGATTAATATTTGTTCAAATAATGACATTTATCCAGTTTGATAACCGATTCTTCTTACACAACCCGATTCTTCTTACACAACCCCATGAGCTTTAACCGATTTATTCTTACGAATATGCTGGAATCAACTATTTAGTCGATTTCCTTCCATATCGGCTCTCAGAGCCGTATATTCGGGACTGTCTGGCAACACCGGCACGTTCCACCCTTAATTACTAATAAACTTTCTCTCCTTGTCAATTACAGGGTCAAATTGACTGGCACGTCTTGGGAGGATTGCGCAGGATTGACCATCCCTGCGCTGAAGCTAGGTGGATCTATAGCTCCATCGAGCAGACCCTTCTGGCTTGCTGCGTGTGTCCTCAGCACGAGATGAAATTTCATGTCGACAACAGCCTATAGGTGACCTGCTCATCCATGCACCACATCTGCGGCGACCCCGCCGTCAGTCAACGTCTGTAACTCGATCGGGTTAGACGTGGGTGGACGGGGGCTGACCCCATCAACTACTACGCCCTCCTTGCTAGCTTGACCCAAGTCAGCAACCCAAAGGCTTGCTTTCGCACTGGGATACAAACCGTATTCATGGAAAAGCATAGCCCCCAGCGATTCCTTAATGATCTCACTCACGCAGCCAATGGTGGGCACAATCTAGCGGCCTATCTGGTCGCCATATTACTGTATAGGCACATTGCGGTGCCGGCGACAATGACACTACGAGGCGGTGCATGAGACAGGTCGAAGGCGAGGAAGAATCACGGGTGGCATCGGCGGACCAACAAGTAGGTGGCTAAGCAACAAGGGGTGTGTACTATGCCACCGCTCGGCTGTCAAGGTGATCCACAATACGACATGGGGATGGTCGTCGCTGCCACCGCTGGCATAGGTGCATGGTGATCTTTCTTGCGTAGGCGGTGCTTGCGGCGATGCAGACGGATGGGAAGAAAGGGCTGTGTATTGCAGCGAGGACTGTAGGCTTCGTCAAGAAATCCATTTTTTCGAATGGGAATTTGGAATAAGAGACTAGTTCTTTCACTCTCTGATATGTAGTATATTCTGACATTTGAAATTTGTCCTCAAATATAGTGTATTATGCAGCTTTTGATTTCTTGTTGCTTTTGCTTTTCTATTGTTTTGTTTTAATTATATTTGTTTCCTTATTCAATGAAAGTAATAGTACGAAATAGGTTTCCCTATATAACGTGAGACATGTCTGGCCCGGTTAGATTTACAATGCTTGGACTTTTTTGCGTGTGTAGTAAAATTTGAATAGCTATGTGGCTCCTTCGTTAGGCATTAGATCGATGTGAGACTGGATCAGATGAATTCCGTATGCATGTTTACCACACTACAGATCAGAAAGAGAACCAGGAAGAAACCTACAAGCAAAACCAACCAACAGGGGCTAGAAACTAGCTACCAAATGACCCCTGGTTCAGTAGTAGTAGTCATGAGTGGCTTTGATCTGTTTGAACCCAACTCATCTTATTTTCATGGCTGCTTTAGTCTTCAATCTATAACTCATTAGTCTTTAGCCTTCAGTCTGCCCCTCAACGATCATGACTGCTTGCGTGCTCCTACATTCCCACGTAGATGCGCGCACGTTGGTGGTGTCAGTAGCCTGTTGCAGCTGGGACACTCGCATTGACATGACGTAGCCAAGCCGCACCGCCAAACCACGCAAACATCTCATTGCTCCTTGGTCATGGGGTGGTACTTTGTATTAGGTGGGTTGAACTATGTTGAGCATGGTGTAGCTTAGGTCATTTGGTTTCTGTTTGTTTTTTTGTTGCCTTGGTGTCTTTGTCAATCTTTGTTGAACATGCAAGAACCTTGCAGCGAGGAGCAAGTCTCACCTCAGTCTAATGCAAAGCTGAGTAGCCACTGGTGTTGATATGTTATTGCACACATAAGAAAGTCTAACCTCTGTACATTTGGTCACATGTGACAGTTTCCTCCATAGTTTTTTCCTTGTTTGGACACGTCTAACATGTAAGAAACTCCCAACTCCCAACATAAGACACATCAAATGCAACGTGACATAACATCAAATGGAATTTTATTTACTCCTCTGCTAATGACTCGGAGAACAAGGGAACATAGGACTATAGTTTAATAGCAAAGATCCTAGGGTGTTTGGTTTAGATGAATAAAAGAGACTAAAGCAGTTAAAAAAGACCAGAACGTCCAAATTAATTTACTAGAATCTTTACTGCTGTCGTGGTATTGACCAATCACTGGCTCAACATTAACCAATCACATTGACATCTTATTGCCATTGATTAATATTTGTTCAAATAATGACATTTATCTTGTATGATAACTGATTCTTCTTACACAACCCCATGAGCTTTAATCGATTTTTCTTACGAATATGCTGGAATCGACTATTTAGTCGATTTCCTTCCATATCGGCTCTTAGAGCCGCACATTCGGGACTGTCTGGCAACACCGGCACGTTTTGCCCTTAATTACTGATAAACTTTCTCTCCTTGTCAATTATAGGGTCAAATTGACTGGCACGTCTCGGTAGGATTACGCAGGATTGACCATCCCTGCGCTGAAGCTAGGCGGACCTATAGCTCCATGGAGCAGACCCTTCCAGCTTGGTCCATGTGTCCTCGGCACGAGACGAAATTTTGTGTTGATACACGTTTCTGGCACGCCTGGTGGAACCCCACAATCGTCATGGCGGTTCACAACAACAACATCCTTATGCTGCATTGTGAAGATCTACCTGATGGGGATAAGGGTATCATCAGCAAAGCTATAGAAGAGTTTCAGAACAAGTGTTTGTTGTCCTACACCAAATCACGTGACAACATAATTGTTCAGAAATTTCCACTACCAAGAGTTCTACTACACGGGCAGACAGATACAACTGAAGATGAAGACAGGCATTTCTTTAAGGAAGTTGTAGACAAATCTGTTTGTGATGCCATATCAAGCCATAACGAAGCTTTCGTGGACATATTCCACAACGCCATGAGAGAGGCGATTCATGGATTTTCAGTTGGTTAAGGTGGACCGGCTTATTACAACATTCTAGATCCATCGACCTAAGGAACTAATCAAGTCGGTACCAGCTATCAAGAAGCAGTACCAGCTGGTAGTGGTGATGTCTAGGCAGTTCAGGGTTCATCTGAACAAACTCAAGGGACTACTACATATCAGATACAGTAGAATCCTAGACTATCAGTGCAGCATGTGCAACAGCCAACGGGGCAAAGTCAGAACCAGGTGATCAATTTTGGCACATCAGGCCACATACCGTCGTTGGCTCAAAAAATAGCACCATCAATTCAAAGGATCCATAGAGATATAGATCCTTATGTCTACAATCAGAGACTTCAAGCAGCAACCTAGCAAAGGACCCAACAGATAGAGGTTCCACAAGGATATCACTATGAATCAGACTATAATACCCTTCACATGATTTCAAATCCAAGGTATCAAGGCACATGGGATTTTAATCCACAGATGGGTCAGCAAGTACAGAGAAATCCAAATTCAAATGTTGTTGAGTTGCTGCTGAGGGTGACCGAGATGATGAAAAATCAGTTTGGTCTGAAGCCAAAAGGGCTGACCTCTTCATACAAACGCCCATATCCAGAATGGTCTAATTTGGTCGCTCTTCCCACAAATTACAGACTCCCAGAATTCGCTAAGTTCACTGGTCAAGACAGTATAAGCACGATAGAACATGTTAGTCGGTATCTTACACAATTGGATGAAGCATAAATTGAGGATGCCCATCGAGTTCGTTTCTTCTCCTTGTCATTATCAGGGCCAGCCTTCACCTGGTTTTCATCATTGTCAGTCAATTCCATTGCTAATTGGGCTAACCTAGAGAAGAAGTTTCATACATATTTTTACACTAGGACTAGAGAAAAGAAGATTACCGATCTGACAACTATAAGACAGAAGGCTAATAAATCAGGCACTGAATTTCTCTAGAGGTTCCGAGAAACCAGGAACTTGTGCTTCTCCTGAAATTTGGCTGATGATCAACTAGATGCTTTAGCTGTTCAAGGAATGCTGCCAATGTGGAAAGAAAAGCTGCTGGGGTAAGAATTTGACAACTTGGGTCAATTGGCTCAACGAGTGGCGGCGCTCAACAGCCAATTCCAGAGTATGCATAGAGATATTTGATTTCAGAAGAATACCACAGTAGTCGAAGCTTATGAACCATACTCGGTCGATGACGGCTATGAAGATGAAGAGGAAGAAGTTGCTGCGGCTGAATGGAATTGGGGCAAGAAGACAGTAATGGTGCCAAATCCTTGGGAAAGAGGAGTCGAGGAGAGCTATGACTTTGATGTCACCAAATCAGACAAGCTTTTTGATTTCTTGCTTGAGAAGGGGCAGATCAAGTTGCCCGATGGTCATGTTATGTTGCCCTCTGATCAGTTGAAGAATAAGAAGTTCTACAAATTTCATAATGCTATTTCTCATTCTACTAATGAGTGTAGAATTTTCCGACAGCATATACAGAGAGCTATTCAGCAAGGAAGGCTCAAATTTGATACGCCTCGAAAAATAAAAGTTAATGATAATCCTTTCCCAGGATATCAGAACATGGTTGATGCTAGACTAATCAAAGGAAAAGCTAAGGTCCTAACATCGACCAAATCAAGAGAAGCTGAAACAGTCGACCCCAAGATGCAAATATCGGCTGAAGAGTACAGAGAGATTAGAAAATATCATGACGAACAAAAGAGTCGATATGACCAGGGGGAGACGTCAAAAGCAGGAACGACAAAGCTGTAAGTTACATCTCGGATTCTGTTGAATAAGTGGCAACGACAGAAGGAAAAAGATTATCAGCGTTGGTTAAAGGATCAAGAATACCAGCGTCAACTGGAAAGAGAGAGGTATGAAAGGAAACAAGCCGAATCACATTGGAATTGTCCTTTCTTCAGACATTGCTGGAATGAAGGTTTGAAGTTGCCTACCAGACATGATTGTCCAGAATGTAGCAATCAATATCGGGAGTATAGGCAGTCTCAAACCAATCGCCGGTCTATCCATGCTCAAAATACATATCATCATAATAACATGGATCGGCGCTTAAAAAATGGAAGTATTCATAATCGGCTAGGAAAAAGAGTTGTTGACAAGACTAGACTGATTATGAAGAAGAAGGCAACGAAGGAAAGTATGTTTGGCAGGAAAGCCAATGGTGTCCAGGAGGTTTGACAAGAAGCCAGAAGAGAAGGGTGCAACACCTAAGGAATAAAGAAATGGAATAGGATTAGGCATCCGGTAAACCTCAAGTATGGCGTACCAAGCAAACAGCCGATAGAAAGCAACCATCAGCTAATATCCAAATGGCTTTTCTGTTGCCATCAGAGTTCACAGCTCCGACAAATCAAGAAGTTTATTCGGATTTCGATGAATCGGAGTATGATGAGATAGTTGCCAAGTTAACGGTTGTGCAACAAGAAATATTTGACAAGCCAGTCAAACATCGGCACTTAAAAGCGTTATATATGAAAGGTCTTGTTGATGGGAAGCCGATGAACAAGATGTTGGTCGACGAAGGTGCTTCTGTCAATCTTATGCCTTACACTACTTTTTGTAAACTTGGCAAAGGACCAGGAGATCTGATAGAGACTGACATGATGCTTAAGGATTTTGGAGGTAATACGTCTAAGACCTGGGGGGCAATAAATGTCGAACTAACAATCGGGAGCAAGACTCTGCTCCCCATATTCTTCGTTATCGATGGAAAAGGGTCGTACAGTTTGCTCCTCGGTCATGATTGGATTCATGCGAACTGCTGTATACCGTCGACTATGCATCAGTGTTTGATTCAATGGCAGGGAGATGATGTCGAACTGGTTCACGCTGATGAGTCCGTGAGCATCGCAACAGCCGATCCAGTCTTTTGGGAACTAGGAGACTTCTAGTGTTTTTTCTGGCAAGTCATAGGAAGGAGGCTTCATTAAGATTAGCAATGAAAGCCAACATCCAATGCAAGCGATCGGCTCTGAGAGTTTGTTTTAATAGAAAAGTCACGGCTTCATGTTGGCCATTGGATTAATGAAAAAAGAAGCATTGAGTCTTGGAGATGGGTTTAGGCCGACATATGTGGATGCTAAGTCAAATTATAAATGCGATTCAGAGTTAATGGATTTCTTAAACTGGTTCTGTTTCGCTTAATAGGACGCTTGACCTGGGTTGATTAATCGTTTGGGCCTTTGATATGAAAAGTTCTACGAGGTGTTATCCTAACATCTGATCAACATTTGATAGCTGATTCGTTCTTAGCTCTAATAGCCGGTACCAGAAAGGTATCGCCTTTAGTTCAAAAAATAAAAAGCAAAAATAGTCATACACAAGGGCATTACACTAGGGCACATTCATGAAAGAGGAGTCTTTGTTCATTAGTTCCCCCTAAGTACAATCTAGTCAAAGGCTTTGTTCACCACATCTTGAGCGGATGTGATGTCCACAATGGCCTCCGCCGCTACGGCGAAATCTTCTATCAAGTCCTCATGTCCCTCAGGGCCATCGCCAATCGGGAAACCAACCTCCATGGCGTTGAGGTCATGCCCGGTCTGGACCTGCGCCGTAGTTAGCGTCACCAATGCGCCATGATGAACGTCGTGGAGGGCAATCTCCTGAACACGGACCAGGATGTCTTGGAGATGAGCGTCAATGAGGGAACCCCAAGCATTGACGGCGTCCACGGCCGCGTTCGCTGCTAGTTGGAGAGACTCCAACTGCACCATTTGGGCTAGGGATTACAAAAGACTATCAAGACAAAGGAAGTGGAAACCAGAAAAGAAACATTCATGGAACTCATCTTTCCTGCTACCGCGGCGTCAGACTCAGCCAGCCGCGCTCGAACGACGCTGGCCTCCTTCTCAGCTGCATTAAGGGCCGCTTGGAACACCCCTAGACAAATCTCAAGCTAGCAGTTGTTCCGAATCGCCTCAGAATAGCGGTCCTCAGCCGCCCTCCATTCTCGAAAGAAGCGCCGGGCATCATCACCGTCGTACGAATTGGAAGAACCCGACGACGAAGCCAGCGTGGAAGATGCAGCATCAGCGGGTTTGCTGGTCCTGGGGAAAGGATGAAGGCTATCATTCACAATGAACCTATAGGCGAGTCAGAACAGATCCTCATCATGAATAGAAGTTGTCGATCTCACCTCATACGTCAGAGACGCTGGTTCATCATGTCCTCTTTCGGGATCTCCTCCGCCACGCGCTTGCCTCGGTTGTCCTCGCCAGCCATGAGAGATGATTGGATCTACGAAGGCAAGAAAGAAAACCGCTACAGGGTTTTGACAGGTGGGAGAGAGCAAAGGAACAGTGGAAGATAGAGATGTGTTTGAGGCCAAAGCCCTCGGGTAGTATTTGAAGACATGAAGCGAAGAGGCGGACGCCTCGAGACACGCAAAAGGCAACCGAAGTTAAGAGAAGGTGAAATGCCGCTTCACCAATGCCGAAGAGAATACGACGCCAGATGACTGAGGATAGAAGATCGAAGGGCTCTCTTAATAAAGGCCGTGTTTTTAGACCTAAGTGGGATTAAGATCGGGAGTCTAGAATCGGCTATTTTCAAAATCGGCTCTTTAGCCGAAACGGATGTGATCAATCGACTGTGGCGGTTCTTTAGCCTATTGCCTGTTTGAGTCCCCCTTGGCCAAAAGGGTTTCACGATCAAACAAACTCCTCTGAGCCTGTTTCACCTTTAGGACCTAATCTTCAAAAATGGAAAAGGGAGACAAGACTCTGGGGAAGGCTGAGAATGGATTGCCCTTGATGACCAAGAGCAAAGGAGCTAACGTGATCGCCTTATGAACTTGTGCATAGACATAATGGAGTCTTTCCTTGGGAAGTTCAAACTGGGTCAAGGGGTGTTATGTTGCAGAGTGATTTATCAGCTGAAGTCTACCAGAATCTTGTGATGGATGACTTAAAAGACTTGAGTTGCCTTCAGTTGCGTGCTCTTGAAAAGCATTAAAACCCATAAACCGAAGATTGCAAAATATCACAATTAGAAGGTCAAGAATGAGCAATTCTCTGAGAGAGATTTGGTCTGGAGAGTAAAATTGCCGATTAGGCCAAAGGACGGCAAATCCGGCAAAGTGGTCACCTAATTGGGAAGGTCCTTATCGGATCAAGCGTTGTGCGCCAGGTAATACTTATATTTTGGAAACACTAAAAGGAAAAGAAGGATTCAGCGGAGCAATCAAATAGGGAATATTTAAAGGAATATTACCCTAACGTTTGGATTAATACTTGATGACCAATTTGCTCGGTTGTCAGCTCCAATAGCCGATACTAGAAGGGTATCGCTTCTTGTGCGAAGGTAAACCTAGAGGGGTAAAAGCCAGTACAATGTGTATCGCCCATAGGAGCAAAGCGGACACGGACAAAGTGATGCATATAGTTTGAAGTACAAAACAAAAGGGAAAATCACTTCAGACGGAGAAATTGTTTGCTGACATCACCTATTAAAAACTACAGGCTGGAAAACACTTTGGCTACTATATCATCGGCCTGAGAGATAAAGGCTATAGAGTTAGCAGCGCTGAAGAAGTCTTCAATCAAGCGTTCATGATTCATAGGGTGCGCCACAGCTGGGAAGTCGTGGGGAGGAAACCAAAGCTCGTGGCCATAATGGACTTGCGCAGAAGCCAATGCCATGGCGACACCATGGAGAACGCCATGCAAAGCGACCTCTCTGACACGGTTTGGGACGTCATACAGGCGAACCACCGGGACAGCGCCTCTGGCGTTGACAAATCCCGTCGCGTGCTCCGCAGCCAATCGGAGGCGCTCCAGTTGAGCAGACAAATCTAAAAGATTCAAAGGGAAAATGATCAGAGTCTTGAAGATGAAATTGGAAGGAAGCAAAGGTTATGATAGAAATCTCACCCATAATTCTAGCCTCGGCCTTAGCCAACCTATCCTCCACAGAATCAGCCTCGAGAGGTGATCGACATCGAACCATGGCCAGAGCCGATTCTGCGAGGTAGAGACATTCATTGAGACTCTAGCCATGCCGATCAATGGAGGCAAGCAGATCGTCGTTGTCAATCTGCCTCCTTTGATAACAAGGGAGCTAGCAACGAGCTATTAACAAAGGGGACCCTAAAGGCCGAGCGGAGTCAGTTCTATTCTCCGAGGCAGTGGGGGCACCGCGAGTTGTAACCTCCCGACGATGAAGGCGCTAAAGCGATGATGCAGGTCCATTGAGGACCTCCTCAACAAACTTCTTGCTGTTCTCCATGATCTCATACCTACGGAAAAGCAGGAACTATACTAAGGACGCAGAAGGTTTGAGGTGAGGTGAGTTGTTTTTCAATCCCCAGCCGTGGCATGTATATATAGCCCAGGAAGGCAGAGAGATAGATTTTGCCAGCGGTGTGAAATTGAAATTAGACACAGAAAAGGATCGACGCCCCAAGAATTCAGGGAACAGATAACGAGGAGATAACAGATTCGGACTTATTGCTCTCTCAGGTTATAGAATGTTATGGGATAATGCAAAAGATTTACATTGACCAACAATTAGCCCACCAAGGCCACTTTGGATTGAAGGAAGTTTGAATCCCTACAGGGCCAAAAGTCATCATAAACCAAGTCACATCGGCCCGTTAATTACGACAGTGAAGGAAAAGGTCGCCTGTCTAACAAATGCCCAACTGATTTCTCAAAGCCGCTGGAAAGAAGCTTGTGGCTTTCCCTGAAAGGGCATTTGAACAAACAAGGGGAAAGTGTCCACACATTTTAGCCCTTGCAAACACTAGAACAGCTCTGCAAGCATGGAGAGAAGACCCAGGCGATATCACAAGGATTCTTCTAATCGCAGTAGCTGATTCTCTTGCTCGACAAGGTGCTAAGATGGGAGACACGATCACCCTATGCACAAGAATTCTTCTAGCCGCTTGGGATCTTCATAGCAAAAGGATAGACCATGGAGGGTCCAGCGGAGTCGAGAGCACTCGAGGAGGTAGGTAGAGGAGAGACATGGTTGAATTGTTGAGTTGCCCTCGCTAGGGTCAGATATACATTTTATAGCCGGCCTGGAAGGATGAATCCAAGTGCTCGAGAAGCAATGATGCTCTCGTAAAAGTTTGAAGCATGGATTCATAAGCTAACATAGACGATGACAAACAGTAGACCCTAGATCAAGATTCTCTACCCGTGATTACGAACCAATCAGGGATACAGACATGATAATTTTGGAATAAAATTACTTTTATCCCAAAATTGGGGAGGCATGTGTTTACACCAAAATTTGGAAGAAGAATCACAAGGACTCGAAAGCTCCCAAGATTGTGTCATCAGGAAATAAGTTGCGTGCAAATTGAACCAGCTGGTCTGAATGCAGTGCTAGAATCGGCTTTCTTCAGATAAGCGCCATTAGATAACGACGAAGGCTACGATCGGTGCCAGGACAAGGCATGTCGGACTCTACAAAAAGGGAAAGATTAGAGTCCAAGTTATCTTAAATTAGGAATGTTTTCTCTTAGGGCCAAAATTGTGATGAGTCATGCTGTAACATCCTGATGGGCCAAGTGGGCCCAATCCAGTAAATAATGGGCGGTGTCAGAAAGCGTAACATGGGACGGTGCATCGTAGCATCTAAAGCGGACTCGCTTCACCGAGCACCTTTCGTTCATCCGAGAAGTGGGCGGTGAAAATCGGTGGTAATGCTTCACGGGCATCACGACCGCTGAACACCGCATGGCAACCAACCGAGTTTAGTCCCATCTTTGGAAACTCAAATTCGTCGGATCGACTTAAATACCAGGCGAGGACGCGTAGTAACCTTCTGTTAACCGCTTTGAACGGGCGAGGACGAAAGTTCAAGCGGGTTGCTACGCTGGTCGGACCACTCCTAGGAAGAGTGGGTCAGGCCATGTATGTCGGGGATCGGACGTTACATTTGGTATCGAGCCGACTCTCGAGGTTTCACGGCACGTGGGGACAAGCTACAGCGGGTATGTTGTGTGCATGTGCGTGGATCCGTCGTGGTCACGGCATATGGCATACACATCACGCGCGCCGCACGGGCCACACAAACGTGTTGAAGAGAGGCGGATCACGGGTAAATGTCCCGAAAGGGTAGCCGATCGGCATTCGACGGGGGACGTCGAATCTTTAGGGGATGATTGTAACATCCTCGATGGGCCAAGTGGGCCCAATCCGATAAATAATGGGCGGTGTCTTGTAGCGAGAACATGGGCCGAATCTTTAGCATCTAAAGCGGCTACTCGTTCACCGAGCACATTCATCCGGAAAGTGGGCCGGTGAAAAATCGGTGGTATCTTGTTCACGGGTCTGTAGCACCGCTGAAACAACAATGCAACGAGTTTAGTCCCATACTGGAAACTCTGAATTCGTCGGATCGACTTAAATACCAGGGCCAGGGACGCGTAGTAACCTTCGGTTAACCGTTTTGAACGAAGCGAGGACGAAAGTTCAAGCGGGTTGCTACGCGGGTCGGACCACTCCTAGGAAGAGTGGGCTGGGGCCATGTATGTCGGGACTGGACGTTACACATGCCTAGATAGGAGTCATACATAGGTCCCGGGTATAAATATCAAACCCCAGCTATTGTAAAGGACACAATCAATCCAATATACAAGTCATTTCCTTTTTCGGCTCTGGCCACCCCTTAGGAGTAGTAGAGTAGATCTCAGCGAGTTCTTTAGCAAGTACGACTGCATCGATCCGGTCGACCTCCACTGCTTGTTGTAAGTACCACCATTATATTGATTCCTAATTCCTAATATTTATCTAGGTACATGAGGCCATTTGAAATAGATCAAAAGTGCACTACAACGCACCCACCATTGTACTACTACTAGTTAGTACTAGCCCTACTATAACTATACTGATTAACTAAACCTATTGATCAACGCTGCTGCCCCTGCCGTCGCCATTGTCGCCGCCCTCCTCGTCGACCTACTCCGACGAGGAGTCATCCTTGTCCTCCACGATCGTGTTGAGGGATGGAGGTTTGAGCCTATGCTTCTAATTGCTCTCTGTTGGTGCCTGCTCCTCCTCCTCTGCTGCCTACGATGCCTCCTCCTCCTCGTAGTTTGTAGGCTCTTCATCATCTTCGGTGGGCTCCTTCTCAATCTCGGGGCTCGACATCGGTTGATTCACCCCCTCACCATCCTCGTCTTTGTTGTTGGTGGAATACTTGTCGGATGACCAGTGCCCTATTGCTCGCTTTATGAGCCACCGGTGAGTAGGGATTGGATGAGGTGATATGATGTGTACTGGTATGTATGTATGAGAGAATACCCTAGTTGGTGGTGCTCTCTACAGCCTATTGTTCATTTTAAAGAGGAGAGCCGAATGGTTGCTCTCCCATAGGACGTGATGATGGAGGCTTCGCGGTTGGCTGGCATCCCCCGTTTCATGTTTTGACACCTGGGATTGGAAACTGTGTACACTCAATGCACCCGGTCGCCAGCCCACCCGGTAATCCGAACCGTGTCATCATTGTGAGTTCCCACGCCAGTTCGCAAGGGTATTTAGAGAACTCCTATTGTAACCGCCCCCGGCCGCCTCCCCCGCCTCGCCCTTATTCAACGCACATCCTGCCACTCCACCTCTCTAGCCCTCCGGCTTGCCACCGTCCACACGCCATAGCTCCATCCATGCCAGCAATCATGTCGCTGATAGCGCTCCCTACCTACATGCAAATTGAGATCACCTCCCACCTCACTGCGACCTCAGATTGGCCGAAGGACGACCTCAACAGCTGTTTACACCAAAATTTAGAGGAAGAATCACAAGGACTCAAAAGCTCCCAAGATTGTCTCATCAGGAAATCAGTTGCGTGCAGATTGAACCAGCTGGTCTGAATGCAGTGCTAGAATCGGCTTTCTTCAGATAAGCGCCATCAGATAACGACGAAGGCTACGATCGATGACGGGACTAGGCATGTCGGACTCTACAAAAAGGGAAAGATTAGAGTCCAAGTTATCTTAAATTAGGAATGTTTTCTCTTAGGGCCAAAATTGTGATGAGTCGTGCCTAGATAGGAGTCATACGTAGGTCCCAGGTATAAATATCAAACCCCGGCTATTGTAAAGGACACAATCAATCCAATATATAGGTCATTTACTTTTTTGGCTCCGGCCACCCCTTAGGAGTTGGAGTAGAGTAGATCTCGGCGAGTTCTTCAGCAAGTACGACTGCATCCATCCGGTCGACCTCCACTGCTTGTTGTAAGTACCGTCATGGCTTATACCTCTGTTCGTACGGCTGCATCGATCCGATCGACCTCCACTGCGACTCTGGTATAAGTTAGTTATCGATTCTTGCCAAGTTCAAGTATGGCTACATCGATCTGGTCGACCCCCACTGCATGAACTAGATCAAGGTCAAGTTATCGGCTCTACCTTAGAATGGCAGTATTTGGTAGATTCATTAAGTTACCGATATTGCTTGTTGCTTTCATCATTTATTTAATTACAACAATATCACTCTGCCCGATTGGGATTGATCTAGATCGGCCTTATACTTTGTTTAGCCCATCATTTGTTAATCTCAAAACTGATCTAATATATACCTTAAATGATGAGTTATGTTTTATCGGTTGTTTTATGTAAATCCTGATCGTGCATAGCGTGCGGTTAAGGCATGTTGCGTCTTGAGTAGATCTATTGGCTAGCGAAAACCGTTCCATGGCCCGTTATCATAGCCTATGTGATTCTACCTCACACCCCATTGTTAGCACCATGGAGTGGGGATCGTTATTTGGTAGATCTATTCCTGATAAGGCATAACTTTCACTGTGCGCTATGCCTGAATCGGCTGTTTTAGCCGATATCGAGTGCTCTCACGAACAGTTCGCACCATGAGACTGTTGAAGTAAAGATAGATTGAAAGATGTGTTAGCCCCATGATCTTATTATTTTATTATGGCCTACATGATTCTGCCTCACGCCCCACTGATATTAGTAATGAGTTAGGGTCATTGAGTCTATTGTTGTTTCTACGACCTGCATGATTCTGCCTCATGCCCCACTAGTCATAGCGATAGATGAGATCTAACATGTTCATTAGATTTATCTTTATTAAATGGTTAAATGGTGTTGAATTGTCTCTTTATATAGAAGGGGTTCGGTTACTTGTAATCATTGGCTCAACATTAACCAATCACATTGACATCTTATTGGCATTGATTAATATTTGTTCAAATATTGACATTATCCTGTATGATATCCGATTCTTCTTACACAACCTGATTCTTCTTACACAATCCCATGAGCTTTAACCGATTTATTCTTACGAATATGCTAGAATCAACTATTTAGTCGATTTCCTTCCATATCGGCTCTTAGAGCCACATATTTGGGACTGTCTGGCAACACCGGCATGTTCCACCCTTAATTACTGATAAACTTTCTCTCCTTATCAATTACAGGGTCAAATTGACTGGCATGTCTCGGGAGGATTGCACAGGATCAACCATCCCTGCGCTGAAGCTAGGTGGATCTACAGCTCCATCGAGCAGACTCTTCCGGCTTGCTGCGTGTGTCCTCGGCACGAGATGAAATTTCGTGTCGACAATAGCCTATAGGTGACCTGCTCATCCATGCACCACAGCTGCGGCGACTCCACCGTCGGTCAACTTCTGTCACTTGATCAGGTTAGACGTGGGTGGACGGGGGCTGACCCCATCAACTACTACACCCTCCTTGCTAGCTTGACCCAAGTTGGCAACTCGAAGGTTTGCTTTCTCATTGGGATACAAACCGTATTCATGGAAAAGTGTAGCCCCCAGCGTTGCCTTAAGATCTCACTCGCGCCGCCAATGGTGGGCATAATCTAGCGGCCTATCTGGTCGCCATATTGCTGTATAGGCACAATGGCGGTGCCGGCGACAACAACACTATGAGGCGGTGCATGAGACAGGTCGAAGGCGAGGAAGAATCATGGGCAGCGTCGGCAGACCAACAAG
Organism: Miscanthus lutarioriparius; assembly: GCA_904845875.1. Taxonomy (NCBI): domain Eukaryota; kingdom Viridiplantae; phylum Streptophyta; class Magnoliopsida; order Poales; family Poaceae; genus Miscanthus; species Miscanthus lutarioriparius. The sequence goes on along the minus strand of CAJGYO010000457.1, from coordinate 93,908 downwards.
TAGGTGGCTAAGCAACAAGGGGTGTGTGCTATGCCACCACTCGGCTGTCAAGGTGATCTACAATACGACGTGGGGATGGTCGTCGCTGCCACCGCTGGCATAGGTGCACGGCGATCTTTCTTGTGCAGGCGGCGCTTGCGGCGATGCAGACGGATGGGAAGAAAGGGCTGTGTATTGCAGCGAGGACTATAGGCTTCATCAAGAAATCCATTTTTTTGAATGGGAATTTGGAATAAGAGACTAGTTCTTTCACTCTCTGATATGTAGTATATTCTAACATTTGAAATTTGTCCTCAAATATAATGTATTCTGCAGCTTTTGATTTCTTGTTGCTTTTGCTTTTCTGTTGTTTTGTTTTCATTATATTTGTTTCCTTATTCAATGAAAGTACTAGTACAAAACAGGTTTCCCTATATAACGTGAGACATGTCTGGCCCGGTCAGATTTACAATGCTTGGACTTTTTTGCATGTGTAGTAAAATTTGAATAGCTATGTGGCTCCTCCGTTAGGCATTAGATCGATGCGAGACTGGATCGGATGAATTCCGTATGCATGTTTACCACACTACAGATCAGAAAGAGAACCAGGAAGAAACCTACAGGCAAAACCAAACAACAGGGGCTAGAAACTGGCTACCAAATGACCCCTGGTTCAGTAGTAGTAGTCATGAGTGGCTTTGATCTGTGTTGAACCCAACTCATCTTATTTTCATGGCTGCTTCAGTCTTGAATCTATAACTCATCTGTCTTTAGCCTTTAGTCTGCCCCTCAACGGTCATGACTGCTTGCGTGCTCCTACATTCCCACATAGATGCGCGCACGTGGGTGGCGTCAGTAGCTTGTTGCAGCAGGGACACTCGCATTGACATGACGCAGCCAAGCCGCACCGCCAAACCACGCAAACATCTCATTGCTCCTTGGTCATGGGGTGGTACTTTGTATTAGGTGGGTTGAACTGTGTTGAGCATGGTGTAGCTTAGGTCGTTTGGTTTCTATTTGTTTTTTTGTTGCCTTGGTGTCTTTGTCAATCTTTGTTGAACATGCAAGAACCTTGCAGCGAGGAGTAAGTCTCACCTCAGTCTAATGCAAAGCTGAGTAGCCACTGGTGTTGATATGTTATTGCACACATAAGAAAGTCTAACCTCTATACATTTGGTCACAAGTGACAGTTTCCTCCATAGTTTTTTCCTCGTTTGGACATGTCTAACATGTAAGAAACTCCCAACTCCCAACATAAGGAAGACACATCAAATGCAACGTGACATAACATCAAATGGAATTTTATTTACTCCTCTGCTAATGACTCGGAGAAAAAGGGAACATAATACTACAGTTTAACAGCAAAGATCCTAGGGTGTTTGGTTTAGATGAATAAAAGAGACTAAAGCTGTTAAAAAAGACCAGAACGTCCAAATTAATTTACTAGAATCTTTATTGCTGCCGCGGTATTGAGGGGTAGGGGTGTCTTTTTTGACCCTCTACATGTCTGTGTTTACTTTTGTTGAACGTTGTATTAGGTGGGTTAAACTCTATTGAGCATAGTGTAGATCAGGTCCTTTGGTCTTTTGGTAGCCAGTTTCTAGCCCCTGTTGGTTGGTTTTGCCTGCAGGTTTCTTTTTGGTTCTCTTTCTGATCTATAGTATGGTAAACATGCATAATAGAATTCATCCGATCAAGTCTCGTGTCGATCTAATGCCTAAAGGAGAAGCCACATAGCTATTCAAATTTTATTGCACATGCAAGAAAGTCCGAGCATAATAAATATGACCATGCTGGACACATCTCACATTATACAGGGAAACCTATTTTGTACGAGTACTTTCATTGAATCCCTAAAGGAAACAAATAAAATTGAAACAAAACAACATAAATTCAAAAGCTTCAGAATACACTATATTTGAGGAGCTCCAACTACTTTAGCAGTACTTTTCAGCGAACGCACAATGTTTTCCTCTCACAACAAATCAGCATAAGCATCAGCATAAGACATATTTCAGTGAACCAAGGCCCTATTCGTTTCATTGAAATTTGGCTTATGTTGATTTATTGTGAGATGAAAACACTATGCGTTCAATGAAAAGTACTGCTGAAGCCAAAATACAATATATTTCAGTATGGAGGGAGTAATTCACTCTTGCATGTAAAGAGTGAACTACTAGTTTCTTATTCCAAATTCCCATGCGAACAACTCAAATTTGTGGTGAAGCCTACAGTCCTTGCTGCAATACACAACCCTTCCTTTCCATCCGTCTGCATCGCCACAAGTGCCGCCTACGCACAGAAGATCACCACGCACCTGCGCTGGCGGCTGAAGTGACAACTTTCCCTAGGCCCACCTCATTTCGTGGATCACCTTAGTGGCCACCTCATGGTGGCACAGCACACCCCCCTTGTTGCGTAGTCACCTACTCATTAGTCGACCACCGCCACCCGCGATTATTCCTCACTCTCGACCGTCTCATGTACCTCCTCGTAGTGTCGTCATCGCGGACATCGCCATTGTGCCTATAGAGCAATATGGCGACCAGATAGGCTGCCAGATTATGTCCGCCATCGGCGACACGGGTGAGATCATCGAGGCATGGCTAGGTCATGTGGGTTTCATCGAATACCATTGGTATCCTATGAGGAAGCAAGCCTCCCGGTTACCGAGTTGGGTCAGGCTAGAAATGAGAGCGTAGTAGTTGCCAACATCATCCCACTGTAGCCCGCGTCTGCACTGGTCTAGTGCCACGTGCCTACTGATGGCGGGGTTGCCGCAGATGCGGCGCATGGACGAGCACGTCGTCCATAGGCTACAGAGGTCGTCCATGGCCACTCTGAGGTCGCAATGAGGTGGCTGACGATCTCAATGGCCAGCTCATCAAGGAGCACCAACAAACGCGACGTGGGATGCCACCTCGCCGCCATGGTTGCTAGAATCGATGTCACGTGATGCGAAGGGCAAGGAGGCCAACCGAGGGCTCACGTGGTGGCATGGATGGAGCTACGGCGTGTGGACGGTGGCAAGACGGAGTGCTGGAGAGGCAGCGTAGCGCGATCGACTTATGTTGATTGAGGAGGAGGTAGGGGAGGTGGCCAACCAGGTGTTATAGAAGGAGTTTTAAATACCCTTAGTGAACTAGCGTGGAAATTCCAATGATGACATGGTTCAAATTACCGGGTGGGCGGGCGACTGGGCGGACAAGACGGTCAGATTACCGGGAAATGATGAATTTTCTGGTTCTCTTTCTGATCTGCACGTTTCTTTCTATTCACATTTTTTACTACACACGTAAGAAAGTCTGCCCGCTGTATATTTCATCTCGTAGGACAATATATAGTGTCGTCTGTACATTTGAAAGTCGTAACAAATTGAGTGCATGTCGGTGCGGGACCCACAGGATACCCCGCAAGGAAGAGAGAAGATCTAGTCTAACTAGGATTCTCCCCATGTAATCTTAGTAGTAGTATTATTTTGTAATCCTACTAGGAACTCTCATTGTAAACCGACTAGGAATCTGACCTCCTGACTATATAAAGGAGGGCAGGGTTCCTAGAGAAGGGAGATCAGGATTTCTACAACACAATCAATCCAACGCAAAGGCTAATGCCGACTGGACGTAGGGCTGTTACTCGACCACAGTCGAGGGCCTGAACCAGGATAAATCGACTGTCTCTTGCGTTCACCGTCGAGTTCCGCATACGCTGAAGCCCGAACAATACTGCCTCGGGGACCGCCGTGGTAGGCTATCGGTGGTGAAACATCGACAGCTGGCGCGCCAGGTAGGGGCTTTCGGCGAATTTGCATCCGAGAGCTCGATGGACCTCAACAACATGATCTTCTCAACGGGATCAACTTTCATCTTTGGCTCATGGATCTGCTAGGTGGACAACAATGGCAAGCTCCAAAGTCGTCTCCTCGAAGATTCGAAACACCATGAAGACTATTCTGTTCCGACGACCACGACAGATCAAATCTCTGGAAGATTCACGTAGCTCATAGTGTCTGATTCAACTCAGGTTCTGCAGCTTTGCGCATCCGACTCAAATTCGAGATCCGCATCTGAGTTGGAGTCTTATCCGAGTCCTTTCGGGAAACCGAGTTCTTTTTTGATGGGACTTAAGAACGCAGCCCTGACCTATCAAGAATACAACTCGGAGTACGCGCAGAACCCCTTCAAGAAGTCGGATCTTCCTCCACTCGGACTCCTCAACATGGCAACATCTTATCAAGCACGGCTCAGAGAAGTCCTCGATCCAGTACTAAGAATGCCACTGAAGGGAGCTCAAGAAGGCCTCATCCTGACTGTAACATCTCAAGACTGCATCGTTCACTGGCCGGACTCTGTTCCTAAGGATAACAGTACCCGACTAGACAACACGACAACGATGGCTATTCTACCTTACCAAGAAGGAGACTCGATCTGCGACATCGAGGCATCTACTAAAGTCATCAACAACTCCGATAGTATGAAAACTAACTCCAATAATAGAACGGCTCACGCAAGGGAAGTATTCATGGTTTGACGCCCTCGGTCACCATTAAATCCCCCAGAAGCACCCGATGTCAGGTCATCAGATGAATCAGAATCCAACATATCACCCTTTGCCCAGGGCTACGATGGAGAAACCGAGAGTCAAAAACAAGCTAGAGAAAGAAAAAACAAGTTGAAGCAAGGGCGCCAACACCGTGCTAGGCAGCGCAGGGAAGCCTAGATCAGATACGAGTCAGAGTTGGCCGAATACGACAGAAGAAAATCACAACGAGAAGTCGAAGGAAGACGCACGGCAAATACGCCTTACGATAACATTCGAGAAGCATTAGAAGAACTCAGAGCAACTTCACACCCCGGTGAGAAGTATGAACAGCTCCAGGACTTGCTCCGGTCGACGATCCCGAGAACGCATGAAGAGAGAGCCCAATCAAGACTACCCGCCAGATCAACAACCCACAGGCAAGAAGATCAAAATCAAAGGAAGTCCGCTTTCGAAAGACTTGGGCCAGGTGGAAGTCATAACGGAGAAAGTAGGAAGGATCATAATCAAGGCCACCGATTTGAACAACCAAGAAAGACCAGGAGTAGGGCGCCTACCCAGACAGCCTCACAGAATTATTCCCATCAAAACAACAGTTGGCCAGAAGGAGGCGCCGAATCAGAATTCAAAGAAGCTGGAACGCACAATAGATTCCCCTGTTTCGCGAACAGGCTTGCATCAATACGATTACCTCACAAGTTCAAACCGTCTAACCACTCTAAGTATGATGGCAAAACTGAACCAAGGCAATGGCTCAGAATATATTCACAATCAATTGAACTTGCCGGAGGAGACGACGATATCAAGACCCTGTTCTTTCCCATGGCACTGGAAGTCATGCCCCTCCAATGGTTCGACAAATTAAATCTAGGATCTATCAGAAATTGGGAGGACTTGTAAAGAGCTTTTTGTGAAAATTTTGCAGGAATCATTACGCACCCAATCACTCATGCAGAACTGAAAGGACTCAAGCAGAAGGGAGGCGAAAGTCTCAGAAATTACTATCGACGATTCGGCGAACTACGGGCTCAAGTGCATGACATCACCGAACGAGAAGTAATTGAAGCTTTCTCTCATGGAATCATGGCTAGGTGGCAATTTCAAGACTTCTGCAAAGAAAATCCGAGAAACAATGAAGAATTCAGATTTAACAAAGAGAAAAGATGATTACTACGAAGAAAAAACACGAGAGGGTTCCCGAGATAGAAGCAACCAGACAACCCGAACTAAAGAGCAAAATGGTCAAACATGCCCGAGCCTACCGTAGAGAGCAAAATAGTGAAAAGATGCTTGAGCTCACCGATGAGGGTAGCTAATAAGCTAACACCAACCAAAGAGCAAAATGGTTTGAAACATGCCCGAGCCTACCGTAGAGAGCAAAATAGCTGAAAAGATGCTTGAGCCCACCGATGAGGGTAGCTAATAAGCTAACACCCAAACCAAAGAGCAAAATGGCTGAAACATGCCTGAGCCTACCGGTCGAGAGCAAAATAGCTAAAAAGATGCTTGAGCCCGCCGATGAGGGTAGCTAATAAGCTAACACCGAACCAAAGAGCAAAATGGTCAAACATGCCCGAGCCTACCGTACCGAGAGCAAAATAGTTTGAAAAGATGCTTGAGCCGCCGATGAGGGTAGCTAATAAGCTAACACCAACCAAAAGAGCAAAATGGTCAAAACATGTCCGAGCCTACCTACCAAAGCAAAAATAGCTGAAAAGATGATTGAGCCCGCCGATGAGGGTAGCTAATAAGCTAACACCCGAACAGCATGGATTAGGGAAAATTTAAGTCGAGACCCTCCAGCTCCTTGTACCAAAAAGCAAGAGGCTCAGGGGCTACACTGAGGACACTTGAGATCACAAAGTCTATCAAGGCAACGGTCTACACCGAGTTGTTTTATACGGCAAAGGCGAAAGCGAGACAAGAACTCAATAGATCAAGAAAAGTTGTCAACATGTAGGGTTGTTTACATGGCAAAGACGAAGGCAAGACCAAGTACTCGGCGAGTCGAACAACTCTGATCACTTGGACAACTCATCCAAGGAATAAACAAGGCAACCAAGCAGAGGAGGTATCAACAAAGTATCTTCATTCAAAAAGAATATAACTACTCTGTTATAAAAAATCAAAAGTACAGAGAGGTCGATTATGTTCAAGCATCATCATCGAGAGGAGATAACAACATTAAGATTATCTACAACTCTCTTCAAGCTAAGTCTTTGACCTCGTGCTCCATCCACTCAATGGCATCAATGTACTCTTGACTATCGGCTTCCTCTGCTATATCTTGGATAGAGGCGCCTCTGGAGCAAGAACCCGGACCTGAGCCAAGACATTCTTGGTACACGGTTAGGCGCACCTCTTCACGAACTCTTGAAAATGAGTCGGAATTCGGGAATCAATCGAGCCCAAGATTGCCCATCGTCCATTGGAGTTCGAGTCGCCGGCTCTCGAACGAAAGGATTTCCATAAAGCTTTCCAGCCTCTCGGTGGCCGTCGCCAACTTGCCGATAAGTCTTCAATAGTTCTTTGAGCACGCACAAGATCTCTGTCGACTCCGCCCTAATCGGCTTAGCAAGGGCGAGTTCTTCCTCAAAGATGAGTAATTACCTCCTCAAATTTTGTTATGACTAGAGCGGACAAGAGCCTTTATTTCATCGATACTCTCCGAGAGCTTCTGCTTTTCAACTCGGAGAACTAGACAAGGCACCGAAAAACAAGTCAGCAAAAAAAGAAGTCAAAATACAAGAAGAAACAAGCAGAACCCGTGACACCTTTGCACTCGTTCTTCACAGACTCCACCGCGGCATCCCTCTGCTTCTCCCTCTCTACTACCCGAGCACGAAGGGTCTTCTCCTCCTTTTGGTGCATTTGACGCTCTGTCTCCAACTCAGCCCGGAGGAGGTCAAGATCGGCTTTCAGAGCGTTCACCTCAGAAGACAACTTTTTCTCATTTTTAGATGAGAAAAAGAAGCCAGAATGATCACGAGAGAAAGACTGAGCAAGAAGAGACAAAGAAAAACAAGGCATAAGGACAGAAGAAAAACGAGCATCCAAAGGAGGAGTGGCAGTAAAACTTACCTGGAGCTTTTCACCAAAAGAAGCCGGACTGAGCTATACCCAAGCTCTTCTTGATAAAGAACCCGGGAACATGCTCGAAGACCTTTCAACGAAGATCATGCATGTCTAGAAACAACTCAGATTGATCGAAAACAACTCATATATTATGTCACTAAGCTCGGGGGCTCGGCCTTCGTTTCAACTACTCCCGGAGGCTCAGAATCAAAGACAAAGGACCAAGAATACAAGAAACTCAAGACTACAATGACGACAACACATCAAGACCCTTCTTCCGATTTCTTTTCTAAAGAAAAGAACTCGGAGAAGGCTCGGGGCTGCGGGATACATAGCCCTAGAATTTTTTGAAGACAAGAATCTGGACCCTCCAACTTTTGCAAGCAAAAGCAAGAGGCTTGGGGGCTACACTCAGTGAGTGCAATTTTTACGAAAAATTGCACCCACCCAAAAAGAACTCGGATATAGTATGCTCGAGAGCCCTTCAACGAAGAATCAGAGCAATTTCAGGACAAGACCCTCCAGCTCCTTGTTCCAAATAGTAAGAGGCTCGGGGGCTACACCCAGATGGGAGTACTTTTTTCTTTAAAAAAGCACACACCACTCGAAGATTCCAAGAAGCGCTACATGGTTTCACTCAAGAAAGCACTCGGGCGACGCTTGTTCCTGCTCGGCAGGACCTGGAGGAACAAGACAAGGCTTCCGGAGTTCAACCATGAAGTGCTCGGGGGCTTGTCGGTGCAGGACCCACAGGATACCCCGCAAGGAAGAGAGAAGATCTAGTCTAACTAGGATTCTCCCCATGTAATCTTAGTAGTAGTAGTATTTTGTAATCCTACTAGGAACTCTCATTGTAAACCGACTAGGAATCTGACCTCCTGACTATATAAAGGAGGGCAGGGTTCCTAGAGAAGGGAGATCAGGATTTCTACAACACAATCAATCCAACGCAAAGGCTAACGACGACTGGACATAGGGCTGTTACTCGACCACAGTCGAGGGCCTGAACTAGGATAAATCGACTGTCTCTTGCGTTCACCGTCGAGTTCCGCATACGTTGAAGCCCGAACAATACTGCCCCGAGGACCCCCGTGGCAGGCTATCGGTGGTGAAACATCGACAGTGCATTTGTTCATACTGCCTACGGGCCGGTTTGTTAGGCGCACGGGATGAAATTTCAGATACCAAGGAATGGATAAAGACTTTGAAATTGCATTAATTAAAAATATCACGTCCAAGCCTCTATTGGAGCCATCTCCCTAGCTTCCATGCATGTATGCATGTAGCCTTTAATTGGAATGAACTAGAGACAAGCTCGGCTTCCATCAGGAGTTAATTGCGGCCTTGTTTCTAGGATACGCCTAATAATACGAACTTTTTCTAAAACCCATAGGCACCTAATAAAGCGTCAGCGTCAACCACAGCTCAAGGAGTGCAGCCGATCAGAACCTATGAAACAATGTAGCCATCTCTAGCTAACTACTACCCCTCGGCTGCTACTAGCCTACGACTGTTTAGATTGGATTGCTCTGTATACTTCGCCGGATGACAGAAGGTTCGACCATCTAAAATATTCACTACTTGGATACTCATAATGATGAACCTCTCACGGTCACATCAGAATCCTATTCCAGCCCTGGCATCCCTATGTATATAAGGTCCGGCCTCACTCTCATTGTATAGCCATCTCTAGCTAGTTGACTACCTTACTGGCCCTCGACTGTTGTGAGTCCTCTTCATAGCAGCACCAGGCTTTCAAGTCTCAAGCGTGTCATGGTGGTCAAAAGCTCTTCTTCTAAGATGCACTTTTTGTGTCCAGCTTTCCTTCCACTTCACTCTCGGCAACCGCATAAGGTCTATATGGGAAGAGCGTCCCCTTCCCTCAATGATTCTAAATTTTATTTGTTTCTTTAGGAATTCAACAAATGTATTCGTACGAATCAGGTTTCCTTGTATAACGTGAGATGTGTCCGGCCTGGTCAGATTTACGATGCTCGAACTTTCTTGCGTGTGCTATAAAATTTGAATAGCTATGTGGCTCCTCCGTTAGGCATTATATCAATGCGAGACTTGATTGGATCAATTCCATTATGCATGTTTACCATAACTACAAATCAGAAAGAGAACCATAAAGAATCCTATAGGCAAAACCAACCAATAGTGGCTAGAAACCGGCTACCAAATGACAAAAGGACCTGATCTATACCATGATCAACAGAGTTTAACCCACCTAATTAATACATAGTTCAACAATATAGTAAACACAGACATGTAAATAAGACATCACAAATCAAAACCTCTGTAAATTTGAACGCGTTCGAAATAAAATGCAAGGGAAGATACATAAGGAAGAGTAACAACATAAGGAAAGAGTAAGAACATGTACTCCCTCCGTACTCCCAACATAAGGTAGATACATCAAATGCAACATGAGATACATCAAATGGAACTTTATTTACTCCTCTACTCGTTGTCGGTATCACTCTCCTCGTCCTCGTCCTCCTCGTTGGTATTAACATCGTCGTCATCCTTGTCAGCGGTGATGCAGTTGGCCACCTACTCAGCATCAGCATGAACCAAGTTGCGCTAGTGCTTCTCGGTGTTATGGATGGTGCTGATTCCCTATGTCATGATGCTAGTGTCAAAGCCATCTATCCAGCTCCGATAGCAGGTGAGGATGTACTCCGCGTTGTCTGCGTGATTCTTGTTTAGGTAGGCTGGCAGTTCTTCTAGAACATCTGCGAATTGGTGAAAAATGAAGACGTAACGGCTCACCTTTTCCTCCTAATGCGGGCTGAGGGTGCCCAGACCGGTGTTCTATAGCACATGCCTAATCTTCAAGAAACCCTTACTCATGATGCCAATGGCCCAATCGTCTCTATCTCCAAATGGATCTACTGGAGCTTCATCTTGATTCACCACGGGCACGGCATCATCCTCCTTCACCACAGGCACAGCGTCATCCTCCTTCACTATGGGCACGGCGTTATCCACCTCCCATGCGCGCTTCACAGAAGGCTCGCCCTACACCATGGCAGTGGCTAAGAGTGAAGTAGGTTTGGAGAAGGCAACCACACTTTCCTGGCAATTTTAGGTCTATAGTGGGAATGGGAGGGCTCGGCGAAGGAAGGAAAACAAGCAGAGTTGCGGAAGAGATCGCGTCAGTTAATATATCACTACTATAGAGGAGCCCTTGGTGTTTTTTATTTTTTGGGAACAAAGTGGAGCCATTGGTGTGAAAATGTTATTGCACATGCAAGAAAGTCCGACCTCTATAGGTTTGAACGCGTCTAACACACTACACAGACCTTAGCTTACATTACAAACAAGTTAAAGTTACTGCAAAATAATGACAACATCCATCCAAGACAATCAAACAACATTGATCCATTTAAACATGTCATGACAAAGAGATACATCATGGAACTTTATTTACTCCTCTGCTAATGACTCCAACTCCGAGAATAAGGGAATATAGGGAAGATAGTAAGGTCTATCATTGATTTCTGGCAGGATGCCATGTTTCAAAAACTGACTGTAACATGTAGGGATTACATGAACTTTTCTATTGTCCATGTTATATGCGACGATGTCATTCCCCCCCCCCAACCCAACTAAGAGAAGCAAATTCCATTCTGGGTGAACCATTGAGTAGTACTCATTAACATCGTAGTATGAGTAATAACTGAATTCAATGTTAGTCTATGCAAACACCTTTAGAATGCTGACAATATGTTTCAATGTCCATTTATTGGTACCATAGTCTTCAAGGATCTAGATTGAAAGTTTAGACTTATTACAACCATGAACAGTACATACACACAAGTGACCTTGAGCTTGATGGATGGAGGGTGAAGAACCATGCGGGCAAGGAATTTTCCTCTATGTCTCTTCCTCCATATCCACAACAAGTATCTGAGGGTAAAACCCGGAGTACCCCATAATGTGCACACAACCGTTAAGATACATAGTTTCTGATGATCTTATTTCTTCTGATTTCTCAATTATCACACAAGTATTCAGTCTTCATTTAGATTCCTTATAGATCCATGCTATAGTTTTAGATGAGTAAATGTCCACACCCTTGCACTCATCATCCTGCTCCTCTTCTATATATTCAATCACATGGAAGTGCGAGGAGGCTATCGGAACAAACCCCAATCGAGCATCACCAACAGAATGGATGCTAGACAGTAGTTCCTTAAACTTCTTGGTTACCGGATTGCAGATGACATAGCGGTATAATCCATCAGCCCCTTGGCACTAGCATAGGATGAGGCCGTTGTGGATATGTGAGACAGCTACATTGTCCAAGGTGAAGGGCAGGAAGGACAAGGACGGGTGTTCATCGGTGACTCTAGTGTAGCATCGATGGCCTTGGTCGGTGTCATAGAAGAAGCCGACCAGAGTCCGAGGCAGTACCTTATGGTTGTTGTAGTCCTTGATGAGGCGGTTCTAGGAGCAACAGACACATTTGCAACTGAACAAGGAGCGGATGGGGAGGCGGCAGAGGTTCTCGGCAATGGCATCGTCCGTGAGGCTGGCCAGTGCGTTCCTCTTGTTGGGGGCCTCCTCCATTTTCTCTGTGTGCAGTAGGATCAGAGCTTGCTCAGTAATGAGATCACTAAAGAGGAAAATAATCCAATAAAGATCCAACAGTGAAGTCCACAACTCATACCAAAGTGCAAATTTAACAACCATTAACAATTTTCATGGTACGACCTCAAACAAATTTAGAGTAGCACCACATAGATATATATATATATATATATATATATATATAACTCAAACTAGAGTAGAAATTAATGGAGCTCTAACCATTATAATTCCAGCTAAATCAAATCTAACCATCACACTTACAATCAGTACACAAGCTTAGAGGTTCTTCCAAAGGAAACTAACAAAGATTAAGAGGATGGCAATTACAACAGTTTTGAAGGCAGAAGCAATGGGCCTGTTTGTTTGCCTAGACAGATAGGTATAATCAAGTAAGCACTTCACAATTAATAGTCCTAGTTGCACACATGCATTTATAGTAACAACACTAAACATATGCATAGACAATCAAACAACATTGATCCATTTAAACATGTCATGATAGAGAGATACATCAAATGTAGCTTTATTTATGAATGACTCCAACTCCGAGAACAAGGGAACACAAAGAAAATTGGTAGGTCTACCTTTCATTTATGGAAGGATATCACATCTACCATACTAAATGTAATGTGTAGGGATGACATAAACTTTTATGTTGTCCATGTTATATGCGATGACAGCGCTTTCCACCACAACCCCAACAAAGAAAATCAAATTTCATTCTAGGTGAACTATAACACAGGCTGATAGTATGCCTCAATGTCCATTTATTATTAGTACCATAGTCTTCAAGGATCTAGATTGAAAGGTTGGACATATTGCGACCACCAACCATACATTGACACAAGTGACCCTAATTTTGAAAGAAGGCATGTGAAAAATCACGCGTCCAGTTAGGATTTTTTCTCCATGTCATTCCCTCCATATCCACAGCAAGTATACGATGGTAACCATCGTAGAACCCAATATAGTATAGACAACCATTAAGAAACACAGTTCCATTTTTTGGAAATGTCAACTGGGCCTTCTCGCCCCATTTAGATTCCTTAAAGATCCATGTTGTAGTTTTAGATGAGTACATGTCCACACCCACACACTGACCATTCTCCTCCATATATTCAAACACATGGAAGTGCGAGGACGCTGTCGGATCAAACCCCAATCGAGCCTCACCAATAGAATGGATTATAGGCGGCAGTTTCTTCAACTTCTGGGTTGCCAGATTGTAGACGACATAGCGGTATCCATCAGCCCCAAGGCACCAGCAAAGGATGAGGGCGTTACAGCAATATGAGACAACTACATTGTTCATGGTGAAGGGCAAGAAGGACAAGGGGGTAAACACCGGAGATGCTGATGAAGTTTTGTTGGCCATAGAATCCATCGTAGAAGAAGCCGGCCATAGTCTGGGGCATCAACTTATAGCTGTCCGAGATGAGGCTATTCTAGGAGCGACATACACATTTGCAGCAGAACAAAGAGCGAGCCAGGAGGCGGTAGAGGATCTCAACAATGGCATCGTCCGTGAGGCTGGCCAGTACGTTCCTCTTATTGGGGACCTTCTCCGTTTCATCTGTGTGCAGTAGGATGAGAGCTTGCTCAGTAATAAGATCACTGAAGAGGAAAATAATCCAACAAAGATCCAATAGTGAAGTCCACAACTCATACCAAGTGCAACTTTAACAACCATTAACAATTTTCATGGTATGACCTCAAACAAATTTAGAGTAGCACCACATAGATATATATAACTCAAACTAGAGTAGCAGTTAATGGAGCAGTAACCATTACAATTCCAGCTAAATCAAGTCTATCCATCACACTTACAATTAGTACACGACCTCAGAGCTTCTTCCATAGAAGACAGACAAAGATTAATAGGACAACAATTACAATAGTTTTGAAGGCAGAAGCAATGGGCCTGTTTGTTTGCCTAGATAGATAGGTATAATCAAGCAAGCACTTGACAATTAACAGGCCTAGTTGCACATAGGCATTTACAATAACAAAACTGAACATATGTAGAACAGGAAAAGGCAAGAAAGGAGACCTGCGGATCAGATCTGTCACCTCTACCGTGGCACACAATGGACATGGACACCAATGCCGCTGTTCTCCACCGGCAAGCCCCACTGCCTGGCCTCCAAAAGGACATCGGAGCCACCATAGCACACCGGGGATCCTCCGCCGCTGCTAGTCTAATGGGCACATATTTGTTTCCACTTGAAGGGAAAATATCCAATATAGGTCAACCTATAGGGCATCCACATACAAAATATAATGCTATAATGACTCCAAAGACATGTCCATACAACCAGGCATCTAGCGTAATGGTAACGACCATGCATTCCTTCCTCTGGGTCCCGGGTTCGACTCCCAAGCATTGAGGGTTTTTTTCTAAATTTATTAGACCCCAGCCACACAAAAGGTACAAGAGACATGCAAGCCATCGGGTCCCACAGGTCAGATGGAGATGGAGAAAGGTCCCACAGGTACACATGACACGTGAGCCATCGGGTCCCATAGGTACACGTGACACGCAAGCCATTGGGTCCCATAGGTTAGATAGAGATGGAGAACGGTCCCATAGGTACACGTGAGACGTAAGTTGGTGGGTCCCATAGGTACACGTCAGACAGAGAAAGGAATGAGCGAAGACTTTTATGATGAATTGCAAGTATCACGGATGAGTAACTACAGCTCCCATAGGTACACGTCAGATGGAGAAGGGTCCCATAGGTACACTTCGCACAGAGATATGATTGAGCGGAGAATTTTATGATGAATTGCAAGTGTCATAGATGAGTAACTGTAGGTACCACAGGTACATGTTAGATGGAGAAAGTACCATGTGGAGATCTATGACAAAGCCATTCATTATAGATCAAATATTGTTCATCATAGATGTGTAATTAGTTCAATGACAAAGCCCTGTTCATCACAGTTTTAAAGGAGATCGTCATAAATGAGTCGCGTGAAATATCTATGAAGAAACCCTTCGCTCTTCTCTAACATTTTTTGTGATGATGCCTGATTTCATCATAGAAAGAGAGGGTTGTAGGACCGTCGCCACTGATCTATGACAAAACGGAAATATTCGTCATAAAAAGCGCTCTTCTATGATGGTTTCCGATATTTCTAGTAGTGGGGCACTATAGGGACGGTGGTGGTTTGCCAGCCGTCCTGCGTGACGTGGTCTCCCCCGTGGTCTTCGTCATCGTCTCTAGATTTCCTAGGGGTGTCGTATAGGAGTTGGTAGCCTCCCTAGGTTGCCGATCACCTCGTCGTCTTACGGAGGAGGTGGCCATGATCCTGAGCTCCGGGGTCGTGGCTTCCGCCGATCTAGACCGGCTTCTAAGTCAAGGCCTCCATTGTGAATCTCATCCCATAATGGGTAGAATTGTATACGTGTCTTGTTGGACTGTATCTGGACGGTGGGCACAGTACCTGGCCATCACTGTTGTGCGGTGTTGTCTTATCCGTGCTGCATGACAAAGGGATGTCATCTGACCGGACCGATGTGACCGCTGTCCCCTCAGTCCTTGCAGGGTCAGTGCAACATGTTCACTCTGGTAAGAGCAGGCATGCTAGGCTAGGTATGACCTCTCCTCGTTCCTCCTAGGGGTTGGGCCGATGGAGAGGTCATGGTTTCTTGTGTGTCGTGCGGCTAAATTTGATGAAGGGGTCATGGCCAACTGGGCCTCAGTTGTTCGGGCCCTTCCTAGCTAATGTATCATGGGTCGTTCAGCCTACTAACTATTCGATGCCTTGAGACACCCGAGGATCATAACCCCAACAGTAGCCCCCAAACATTTTTGCGATCACGAAGCACTGAGATGCGTGTTTGTTGAGTACGGGTTTGTTGTCATTGGCTGTCCGGGCTTCGTTGCTCGACCCTTTGCGGGCTGGTGCATTCAATGCGGTAGGTGGCCTTATATTCCACCCCGTCAGGATGTCCTAATGATGTGGTACATGACTGTTGAGCCCTGCCGTGTCAGTGTGCTACGTGTCGGGGTTTCTGACCTAGGCGGGGCCGAGTGGTCTTGTCGACGCTGTACCGATGTTGACGGTAGTTAACATTCATCCTAAACTGTCAATATAACTTGTATAAATGGCTAAAATAGATCACCAATATAGACTTAGGGGTTTAAACTAACAAATTCCATGAGTTTTGGTAAATCTATGTTTCCAGCAGGATTTAATCAGAAAACCGCCAAGGAGGACCTATTCGTCAAAGGAAATCATGGAATTCCACCGCGTAATCAATGTGGGAAGCTCTAGAAGACTCCAGGAAGCTCTCCACCAAAGCGGGACACATGTCCCTAACATGTGGGGCCGGCCAGCCCCACATGTAGGCCGCTCGGCCCCTGTGGGTCCCACCAATCAGCCTCGTTGCTACTTCAGTTCACAACCGCCTCCTATGATACATCTACTCCGTTTATTCAAGTCGGTTTGATCCGAGGGCTCAGGATTGATGCTCCGGGCTATACATATCTGCCTGCACCCCCTATAGGGCATGCATCATTTGATCCTGAGAGCTGAGAAGCCAGAAACCATAATTCATATGTCCATCAAGATCATAGCTAGCAATCAAGAGAAGATTAGTCCTCAATAGGATGTAGTCTTGCATTATAGATAGTGAGATAGAGTGAGAGGGAAAAGTTTGGAGGAGTCCTAGCCTATCGGTGCTCTCTCTATGGCTTGTACCCTGGCGGAATCAAGTTCTTCTTAAGCTTGCTTCTGAGATTTCTCTAGTAATCGACTTCTAATTCAAGTAAGCATCTTGTTCTTTAGGTTTGCGACTCTCTTTTGAGTACTTTAATCCTTGTAGCTCCTGAGTTAAAGTAGTATGCATAGTGTAAGCGTGGTGCTTAGACTTAGTTACTCATGGATGTACCCTATTTTTTGGATCGGTGGTAGCTCACGAGGGTGACTCTTATAGTCTCGTTGAATCCTTTGTAGTCCACCTCCTATTAGTAGGCCCAGTATGACTTTGTTACTATAGGAAATATACTCTACCTGTATTTTCTCTAGTAATATCCCTAGAATTGAACAATAGAAGACAAAGCTTAACGAAGTTAGAACTAGAAGACCTTAGCAGTTTCCTTTACGCTCCTATTATGTAGCCTTGATTGTGAAGTTAGGATAAGTTAGATTTTGTTATTCTCACACACGTTTCCTCGAGTTTGATATAAAACTAGATACTCTTGGTGAAGTGCTATATTGGTATAATATCCGTGCGCTTGCGAATTATTCTATGTGCATTAATTTATACCAACAAGCATTTCTGGCACCGTTGCCGCGGAAACGGTTGTTGAGTTAACTTCGAACCATGCTTATCCTTGTATCATTATTATTTTTTATCTTTTTGTCCTTTTCTTTTTACCATGGATCTAGAATCCACCCCTATCTACCAATATGGTGCACCCACAAGCGCACGCCTACAGCCATGAGAGTCTTCAAAGCCTATCCTAACACCTGGCTATGAGCTACGCCCATGTTTGATTAACATGGTTGAGGATCAACCCTTTTCGAGTGAAGATGATGAAAACCTCTATTCCTACCTAAATGAGTTTGAGCAAACCTATGAATGCCTATGCATAGCAAGCATGTCAGACGAAACCTTACGATAGAAGCTTTTTCCCTTCTCTTTGATGGGAAAAGCTAAGCATTGGTACAATCTCGCTATAGGGAGTAGACAAGGAGATTGGGAAGCCTTGTGCTCTATCTTTTGCTTGCAATTCTTTTCCATCTCTAGAGTAGTCAGTCTTCGTTCTGAGGTTCTATCTTTTAAACAAAAAGAAAAAGAATCTATAGGCATGGCATGGGAATGATGTAATACTCTCATTAATATTGGCCCTGACCTTGCCATTCAAGACCCTATTCTCCTTCAACACTTCTGTATGGGTCTTGATAGGAAAACCTCAAAGCTTCTTAATACGGTCTCAGGAGGCTCGTTCTTGCATGTCTCTGCCAATTCGGGGAGGAGCATTCTTACAAAAATCTTAGAGAACATCCCTGAAGAAGTAGAAGAGAAACCATTAGAGGAAGAATCCTAGATTGCTAAACTTGAATCTTTACCAGACCCATCACCAACTTTAGCTATCCCAAATCCTGAACCATCGGAAAAGGAGGAAACGCTGATTTTGTATTTTATGCTTGAATTTGAGGATGAACTTTTTGATGAATTTGGAAATACCTCAAACTACCATACCATGAGGAGACCCTAAAAGTCTAGGAAATCACCTTATCAAGAACCTTTAGACCCTTCTAAGGAAGTTTTTCTTAAAAAGACTACGAAAGAGCTAGTATCTATTATAAGCAATGAATGGTTAGAAGAGTCATAGCTTTCCTCTGATGTGATTTGTTTAGACTCACCTTCTATTTCCATTCATTGCCAAATTAATAAAGCTCCTTTCAATGCTCTTTATAATCCTATTGTGGGTGTTAATATCATGTCTGCATCTTTTGCTCATGATTTATTGAAACACATGCCATTAACCCCAACAACAAAGTTGTTGAAGTCTTTCAGGACACATTCTCCCGAGTTTGGGAATTTTGTAAGTCCTCCCTATCCAGGTCAAAGGAACCAAAGTTCATTTGAGCTTCTATATCTTTGATATTATGGAGTTCGACCTGTTGATAGGACAACCAATTAAAAGACTTATCCAAGAAGGACAAATGGGGAAGTTGAATATAAGACTCGAGAAAAACTTTAAGCTTTCTATACCCATTACTCATTCTCTAAATGCTGAGACTAAGCCAATTCCTGAGGAAGACCCAATGGTAGAGGTTAAGGTTGCATCTCTTGATGACTTGATTGAACCCAACCTTGAAGATGATGCCTAGTTCTTCATCGAGGAGGAAGATGAAAATCCCATAGACCCTGAACCTCTAGATGATTTGCTGGAACCACCTAATCCCACCATTGAGCTTAAACCCATGCCTTCTAGTCTTAGATATGCTTTTATTAATAGACCAGGATTCTCCAGTTATCATAAGTGATAAACTTTCTTAGAAAGAATCCCTACGCTTGCTAACTGTCTTAGAAAAGCATTGTTCTGCTTTTGGCTACTCGCTCCAAGACCTTAAGGGAATTAGCCTTGCTTTTTGCACCCATCATATCCCTATAGATACTAACTCTATACCTTCTAGGGAGCCCCAACGTAGGCTTAATAATGTGATGAGAGAGGTAGTAAAGAAAGATGTTTTAAAACTCTTGCACGCCAGGATTATCTATCCTATACCGCATAGTGAGTGGGTTGGCCCTGTTCAAGTTGTGCCTAAAAAGGGAGGCATGACTATTGTTAAAACTAAAAAGAATAAATTAATCCCCTAAAGAACCGTCACGGATGGTGGATGTGTATAGATTAACAAAAACTTAACAAGGCAACAAAGAAAGATCACTTTCTGTTGCCCTTCATTGATGAAATGCTGGAGCGACTGGTAAATCACTCTTTCTTCTATTTCCTTTATGGGTATTTAGGTTATCACCAGATTTTGATCCATCCAGATGACCAAAGCAAAACTATCTTTACATATCCATATGGAACTTATGCTTATCGTAGAATGTCTTTTGGGCTATGTAATGCTCCAGCTTCTTTTCAAAGATGCATAATGTCTATATTTTCTGATATGATTGAAAAAATCAAGGAAGTTTTCATGGGTGATTTTTCTATTTATGGAAAAACTTTTGATGATTGTCTTCAAAATTTAGACAAGGTTTTTGCAAAGATGTGAAGAAAAGCTCTTAGTCCTTAATTGGGAAAAATGTTATTTCATGGTTAGAGAAGGCATAGTGCTTGGACTTTTGGTGTCCGAACGAGGGATAGAGGTAGATGAAGCTAAAATTGAAGTAATTGAATAGTTACCTCCCATAAATTCAGAGGGATCCACAGTTTCCTTGGTCATGAAGATTTTTCAAATATTGCTAGACCGCTAATAAATCTTTTGGCTAAGGATGTTTCCTTTGAATTTGATGATGCATGTTTGAAATCTTTTAACATTCTTAAGAAAGCACTCATATCTGCACCAATCATTCATCCTCCTGATTGGTCGCTACCTTTTGAAATTATGTGTGATGCAAGTGACTATGCTATGGGGGCAGTTTTGGGACAAACCAGAGACAAAAAGCATTATGCAATTGTTTATGGTAGCAAAATTTTGATAGGACCTCAACTTAATTATCCAACAACTAAAAAGAACTCCTGGCTATTGTTTTTGCTATTGATAAGTTTAGATCATACTTAGTAGGGGCTAAGGTGATTGTTTACATTGATCATGCTGCTTTAAAATACTTGCTCACTAAGAAAGATGCTAAACCCAGATTAATAAGATGGATTTTGATACTCCAAGAATTTGACTTAGAAATAAAAGATAAAAAGGGAGTAGAAAATTCTGTTGTTGATCACTTGTCCAGAATACAGTTTGAGAATTCGCAGGAACTACCCATCAATGATTCGCTGTAGGACGACATGCTCTTCAAGATGACAAAATCTGCCCCCTGGTATGCAAACATTGTTAATTTTATGGTTGTAGGTTATGTACCACCAGGGGAGAACAAAAGGAAGCTCATCTACGAAAGTCGTCTCCACATATGGGATGAACCATACCTCTTCCAAGTCTGCTCTGATGGCCTACTCAGAAGATGTGTACCGGTGGAAGAAGGCATCAAGATCATCGAACGATGCCACTCATCAACATATGAAGGATATTATGGTGCATTCTGCACTCATTCGAAGATCTGGCAAAGTGGATTCTTCTGGCCAACCATGTATGAAGACACAAAAGACTTCATCAGGAGGTGTAGAGCGTGTTAGAGGTACGGGAATATCAATTCAAGAGATGCCATGCCACTCACCAACAACCTCCAGATCGAGCTCTTCAATGCCTAGGGAATCGACTACATGGGACCTTTTCTAAAGTCAATGAACTATGAATACATCTTGGTGGCAGTTGACTATGTCTCCAAGTGGGTTAAAGCCATACCATGCAAAGCTACTGATGCAAAGAACTCCAAGAAGATGTTTGAAGAGCCAATATTTCCAAGATTCGAAGTTCCAAGGATGGTGATTAGTGATGGAGGCACTCCCTTCACTGACAATCACTTTCATAATTACTTGTCAAAACATGGGATCCATCACAACATTGCTACTCCATATCACCCTCAGACAAGTGGCCAAGTAGAAACATCAAATAAATAAATCAAGAACATTCTGCAAAAGACGGCCAACGAGATGGGGACTGCATGGAAGGATAGACTACCTGATGCACTATGGGCTTGTAGAATGGCCTATAAAACACCACTTGGGATGTCACCATACCAACTTGTCTACAGAAAGACCTGTCATCTACCTGTTGAGCTAGAATTCAAGGCTCACTGGGCCATCAAGCGATGGAACATGGACTTTGAAGTCGTGGGAACTAAGACGAAGATGCTACTCTCTGAGCTTGATGAATGGTGTGAAAAAGCATACCACAATGCCAAGATATACAAGGAGAGGACCAAAATATGGCATGACAAGAGGATCAAGAAGAAGGAGTTCGCCCTCGGAGATAAGTATTACTTTTTAATTCTAGGGTTAAATTATTCGGGCACGAAAAACTTCGGAGCAAATGAGAAGGACCATTCAAGGTGATAAGCACTTCATCACATGGAGCGGTAACACTTCAAAACGATGAATGTACGTTATTCAAGGTAAATGGCCACTGTCTCAAGATCTTTCTACAACCTAAAAAACCACCTGAGGATTTGGATGAGATAGATTTCCTGATTTTACCATAGATTTGCACCACTGCCATCCTCCTTACATTTCGTAACGCTAAAATATACTTTTCAAGATTAGATAGGGATTACAAACCATTGTGAAAAAAAACACCATGAGAGGATGACGTGTGGGGCCAGCCAGCCCCACCTAGAGGCCGGTCGGCCCAGTGTCAGCCCCTCTCACGCCCTATGAACTCTCTCGTGTCTTCTAGATCCTTCCTTATTAGAATCCCGTAGTTTTTCATCGCATTCACAAATTCTTTCGTTATGAGACCCTTATGGATAGATCATAATGCCTGTTGCAAGTTGTTCTCCCCTATATAAACGAGCCCCTGCCTGCCTCCATAGCCATCCCTTCAAAGTCTCCTCTCTCCAACAGCAGCAAAGCTCTCCTCCTCTCTAGTCCCCATGGCCAACAAATAGATCATCCCCTATGGTTTTGATCTTAGCAAGAAGCTCGATGCGTTTGCGCTAGCCATCATTCCTCCAAAAGTCACCACCATTTGCTCAAGCCAATCTTACTTCACCCAAGCTATCCGTCATTCGGTGATCGCTCTGCCACCACCACGTTCGCTTCTTGAAGGCAAGCCACACCAACAAGAACCTCATCTAGATGTCCAGAAGCTAATCAAGGAGACGAAGGAGATCAACCTCCTTCCTTCGAAGGCACACGAGGTGCTGACCGAAGTGAAGACCAATAAATTTGGAGATGTCACATGTGCGAAATACAAATCGGTCACCCCTCGTACCACCATTGATGGAGTCTGGGCTATGCCGGATCGGATCAACGTTGTTCCCTCGATGGAGAGGAAAAGGAAGGCGCCATCACCACCTATCCTAGAAGTTGAGAAGCATCCAAGGATGACTATTGCTCTCTTAGAGAAGAAGATTGAAGACCTCTCTAATGTTATCTATACCTTAGAGTAAAGGATCAACAAAGAACACGTTTATCGCAAGAGCCTACAACACGATTTAAACACTTTAAATCATTCTGTTGCTAAGATGAGGAAGTGAGAATTAGGTAGTTGATAATAAGGCACGAGTGGTTAGGTCAAGTGTTTAAAGATACTATGTTTAGGTTTCTCACTTAGCTCAGATTGTTAGAGTGGTTGAAGTTTGTGCTATCTAGTCAAGAGTCTGTGTTTAGGTTGGTTTGTGTGATAAAGTGCCTTATGATATTAATGGAGTCTTATTATTATTATCTGCTCTCTGTTTCTTTCAGATATGTGTTTTGTCTCCATATGTTGTGCATAAAGGTATACAGGAAAACAAGTGTGGGGGAGACACACCATGACAACAAGACAGAATTTAATCGTGAAAATTATGAAGTTTGGGAAGTAATGGACCAAGGACCATATGCAACGAAGCGGGCCTTGAGTAGCTCCTAGAGCAGGCCGCCCGGCCTCCTCATTGGGCAGGCCAGCCCATCACGGTGCCACCTCACCTTGAGCTTTATCCTCGGTCAGGTTTGAACCCAATATGTTCTATTTTCACATGTTTCGCTTTCCAGTTCAAACCAAATTGAAAATCCTTTGATAAACAACTTTAAAACATGAGAAAAGATTATTTTAGTCATGACTAAAGGATAGACTCACATAACTCTTTTCCTGGAAGTCTTGCAACTGTAGGGAACTTATTATTAGGGACCCTATGCTACTTAAGTTGTTGTGGAATGAGATATAGTAGAATAATAAGAACTTGATTCTTGATGTCTTGTTATTGGAGAATTTTATTTCAAAAAGTTAAAAAGAATAGCTAGACCTTTCCTTTGTGGTAAGCAATGTCCTACTAGAGCTATACATGATATGATAGACTAGGAAACCTTCTACATATAATACTTGTCATTATGTTAAGTTTGGCCAAACCTTGTGACCCTTGTTGAGAAATTTATCATGATCTCAAGATCAAGATCACATACACTCCACTTATATCTGCTGCTCCTACACTAGGAGTACGCAAAAACATGTTTTCCATCCACCCAAAAATGTTCTACTCCTATATTGGGAATAGACACAAAAAATAAGTTTATTAGGATAAATGCTCCAAGTTCTTGTAAAAGTCTCTCTTGAAAGTTTCAATTGAAGAAAAAGAGGCATGGGCTATGCAAAAGTTATTCATAAAAAAAAGAAGAAGAAAAAAAAGTATTGAAAAAATGACAAGTGTCCGAGATATCTAAAACAATGGGTACTTAGATACCCGCCTAAAAAGAGAAAAAAGAGATGAATAACATAGCCCATGTTTTCTTGCAAAAAATTTTAAGTTTCAAACAAGATAGACATGTTTTGAGGAGCATAGTAGAATTAGGTTAGCCATCATATACATATCCACATACATGCACATCTTGATCTAAGAGTATGACATTTTTTCTCCTCGGATCCTCATTTTGACTTTACAATATATGCAATGCAAGTATGTTCTCATATTCATCCCTACCTGAGCTCCACATAAGCCTTTAGAAGTAGGTAAAAAGAAGGCATAATCATCAATGTCTTGTTGAGGATCAAAAAATACCACATATATAGAGTGATTTGAGAGTACCACAAAAAGGATATGTATATGATGGACGTGCGCGGCGGGCTTTGATGGCCGTGAACAGTGCGACGTCAGTGGCCAACCGCGCTAGGCCACGGCTACCACATGGTGGCCATACGCCGGTGACGGCCGGGCTGATTGGGCCAGCAAGCGGACAGAGAGGGCCGCGCCCCTGCTGCTCCACACCCACTCGTGCGCACTCCTTCTTTGCCTCGCCTCGCGCTCGTTCTCTCCCGTAGCCGAGCAACGCCATTGTCACCATGCCCTCGACGAGCTCGCGCGCCACCGCCACCACGCCATTGCTCAATAGCTCGCACACACTACGTCGCCGCTACCCACTCTACATCCTTGACCCATTAGCGCCTTAGCTCGAGCCAAGGTAAAGGCCTACGGCCGTTTCCACCACCACGACAACACCAGAGCGCCGTTGCGCTCTCGACTCACCATTGCCAGGCTGCTCCACTACATCTCTCGTCTTTCTATCTTCTAGTCTATAGTTGCCTTAGGTCACTACTGCTTAGGCCGGAGCTAGGGTAGATGCTACTATACCATCACACGGGAACACACCAGAGCCATGGCCATGAGCTCGAGCTCGCCATGGCCAGTAGCCCTTAGGTCTCGCCATCCCCCGCTCGAAGATGTTTATGCATAGCCATGAACGCTAGCTCCTACCACGAAGACAGAGACCCACCTCTCTCTGCTGGTTAGCCGAAATGGAGAGCCCCACCGTGTGCGCTGGGTGTCGCCATGCCGCCATGCATGCGGTCAGGCTCCCCCACTGCTCAACCATGGCTAGATCTTGCTCTAGAACTATGCTAGGTCACCGTAGAGGTAGGACAGTCCTCGCCATAGCTTGCCATGGCAGGAGACGGCCACCGCGCGACCACCACTGTCCGTCATGCTCGCGCGGTGAGCTTGCTCCGGTGAGTCGCCGTCCCAACCTGGGGTACCCCTAGGTGCGGGTTGACGAGAGGAACACGATGGTGTCCGGGGTTTCGCCGGAGACCTCGCTGTCGATGAGCCTTCGTCGGTCAGCACCGTCCTCTGCATCTATGCCGATGACATGTGGGGCCCGTTGACTTATGCGGCCTAGCAGTCAGTCGCAGCAGGTGTAGTGAGCCGGGTACACATAGCGATTTTAGTTTTAAATGTTTCCATTATTTTTTAAGAAATTGATTCAAACTTCAAAAATTTATATCTGGAGGTAGGAGTGTCCAAATTGAGTGAACCAAATTTTGTTGGATTCATAATGAAGTGTACTATTTGATAAAAATATGAAACCTACTGTTTGGAATATTTTTTGGGGAGGATTAAATTGAGCTATATAAGTGCTTTTAAAGTTGTTTCCATCTTGTAAAATGCATATCTTGAGCTAGGAAAGTGCAAAAATTGTCATTCTAATTTTACTAGTCTTGTGTTGACATCTCTAGCTACGAAAAATGCTAAATCTACAGTAGATATACTTGGAATATGGTCTTCCTATTTAACCTTGATTAATTGCTAGTTTCTAGTGAAAATAAATGGGGTAAAAATACATAACTAATGATCATAAATTTTTTTACACAGTGTTATTGTGCTAGGATGAAAGTAAGAAAAATATGAAATCTATTGTTTTACACTTTTCACTAGGCTAAACTATTTTTGCTAAAATAAGCCTATGCAACTTATTATTTTTGTAGAGATGGCTATACTTATCCAAATGGCATGAAATTTGTACAGTAGAATTTTGGGCTCATATGTAGGCTACTCTAATTTCCTCAAAATTTACTGTGTAATTTTGATATATGTTCCTTATTTTATCTTAGTGTCCAAATGGATTAATAAAGCCATTTAAATAATTTATTTGGGCTTGACCATTATGCTTTCTCAAGTGTATATGATGTATATGAACTGTTGATACCATTGGTTGTACCTAGATTTAATTGCTTGTATGCTGTGAAATATTAATTGCTCTATAATTCAATTACAGTGACTGTTTTGGATAGTTTCTGTTGTTAATTTAATTGCATGGGTAATATGATGTTTGATGTGAATCTTGTTCATAACAAAGTTGTAGATAACTTACTTATATTGGTTGTGTCAAATTTTCATGGCAATAAGATAAATAGTTTGAGAGTTATAGCTGTTGGAAGTTGGTCTCCAGAAATACTTATTTTCTAGAATTTCTGGATAGATATGGGAAATTGCTTTGTTTGACCTTGATAGCCATTGAATCATTTTGAGATGACTATAAGAAAGTTATAGGCAGTCTTATAAGCTTTCCAGAAAGTCTAAGATCATAGTATTTGGTTGAGTAGAACTCTAGATATGGCTAAAATAAGTAGCTGCTATTTATAGTCCAGGAAATGACTAAGTCAAATTGCAATTGTTTGCCTTACGTGATGCTTGTGTAGATGCTTAGGCTAATTGAGATTAGTTGTTAGCTGTAGGTTCTAAGCCTCTTACTGATGATGAACAACTTTACCTTAGGTTACTAGAACTTGGTGATTGTATGTTTCTTGTACTATAGAAGAGATATGCACCTACTCAGTAAAGATCTACTTGAAGAAAGTTATACATCTACTTGGTCAATGAATGTTAAACTTATCGTACATCTTACGGATAACCATGCTCATGCATATACACTTCATCAGGTCATCTCATCTCCTATGCATTCATGATACTCATTTGTGCATATGCATGCAATAGGTTCCCCGGAAGGAGTGACGCTACTCGAGTTCGAACCCGAGCGTTAGGAGGAGGAGCAGGCAGCCGGAGGTTTAGGCGAAAGGAGGAGTCAACGTGGAAGATCTTCCTGAGTGTCCTGACCACCAACCTTCCTCGTTTCTAAAAGGCAAGCCCTGGAGCATTATAAGCCTCCTATCTTTTTACAAATATCACTTGCATCCTTTATGTTTGATGCATTAGGTTATAGGAGTTGATTAAAAACACTTGTTGCATATATTTTTCTTGTCTAGACAAATATATCTTGAATCCTTTGTAGGTTTAGGATCGAATATATGCTTAGCCATGCTTAGTTCGGTAGAAGTCGGGTGATTTCCTGTCACCTGCAAGATATAGGTACATATCTGATCATGATTGGCTATAATTGCTATCGTGGAATTAACCATGTGTTGATGAATAAAACGGAGACCGGGCGGAATTGTAATAGAGAAGCAACAAGGTTTGGAGGTCTTGGTGCCTATTTATCCCCGTCTGTGTTAGTTAAGGACCGATTCATTGTACGTCCTCATGTCATGTTGAACGCATGCCTAGCACTTAGTTGGCCGGATAAGTCGTTCCGACCACGAAGCTGAGTAGCTCAACTTAGGCCGGGACCCAGCAAGTGAAAGTGCGCACACTAGAGGAAGTAAGGATGTGCGGAGAGCCAGTGGCATGAGTCCAAGGGCAGGCTAGGCCTAAGCTTCCTGGCAGACTGGTAGTATCCCTGAGGGTGCAGTGCTGATCGGACCTGCGACTGTACCTGAATTGTACCAAAGGTGACCCGACACGACCCCGACGAAAAGTATGGGTTTGTGTTAGGAATAACTCCCCAGCTGATTGGAATCGATTCGAGTCACCGTCTCTCCCGGAGAGTGAGAACTTGACTGAGCAGCGGCAACGTAGCATTAATTGATGGAACTTGATGGTTGTGATAATGCTCAAATTAATACACCGGATATGATTACTAATGCTTGTTAGCTTAATCACGTGATTGATCTAGTACAGGTGCTAATCTAGAGATGCTTAATTGATTAGGTATTCAATTTGATGCTAAAGTTATTAAATCTCCAAGTTATGTTACTTAAGCTTTTATGAAAAATGTTGTTCAGCCCGACCTCATGCGGGCATCTTAACATTGGCTATGACCTCTCGTGGTTTGCCACGTGGTGCAGGGATCTTAGGCTATTCAGTCCGCCCCTAGCCCTATAAATAGGGGTTTTCCTACCGTTTGAACTACTAGTAATCATATCTACTCATCAGCCTTTGGCTCCTTTGAGGAGTTGTGTTGGAGAGAGGAAAGAAGGGATTTAGAGAGACATTTTGAAGAGGACCATGAAGTTCTAAACGTTTGGCCTATTGGGGGTTGCTCGCGGTGGTCGAAGGCTGGTAGTGCCCCTTCCAACAGCTGGTGCTAGGAGTATTGCGAGCGGGGTAGGACGAGGCGGCATGGCTTTTGGAACCGCAACTTTGTGACCTCCTTGTTCCCTAAGATCCCTTGGTTTGGATGTGTGAGGCGGTCCTTGCTATGGATGGTTCCACCATGCGGTCCCTATCCTTATGAGATGATGGTGCTATAGCCATTCTCTCCCCCATGTCCTATGCTCCGGGAGTTGTGGTGTTAGAAGGAGTTTTGTGAGGTGCCCCTCACCGTTGCGTTTGCATTGTCGGAGGAGAGCATCCCGCAAACCTCCTTCTAGCATCATAGCTTCTGGAGCTTGGGTCGCTTCTACTGCGCTAGGGATGCGAGGCTTTTTATATGGCGTTGGCCATACCTATTTGTTGGGAATCAAGGAAAGATTTGTTTGTGGAATGCCACGGTGCTCGGCTTGGTTTGTTTGTATTTGAGTTGTACTTCCCGAGTTTTGGCCTAGAATTATTTCCTATTTTCATGGGATTTGGATTGTGCTTTCGGACGACGCCGGGGTTTCTGAGACATCTTCCCTAACTGGGGGTCGTCACCTTGATCTGGCACCATTAGGATTATGGTCCTTGTGAGATGCATTGCTATATGATCGAGGGTCGAGAATCCAGGGCTTAGGGAGGAGTCGATCGAGGCTGGACCTCGACCTAATTGTGGGGTCATTGGTGCGCACATCCTTTTTCCTTGATGCCCTTCTTGACCTAGGGGTCATGATGCCTTCTGACAGGCAAGTTTAGTTTTGCCCCATGTGGGCAGAGGCATGTTCGCCACAACCATGTGGTCGGAGCAGTGCGCGTCATCGGGGTTGATGGGTAATTCGAGCAGGACCCAATATCCTCTGCAATTGACGTGGAGTTCAGTTGTGCCTCATCGAGAGATGTCCCATAAATCATTGGCTATCAAACCCATCGGTCCTCAACCGCCTTCGTAGCGGTCAGAGAGAAAGATGCCTCCCCCCAGAGGGGGTCAACACGGGCGACTTCAAAGCTGACGACTCGAACATAGGTAGAGATGGTCGCGTGGCTCCACACCACCGATTAGAGCTGTAGGGGCCCATCTCACCCTGCCCCTATCCCTTTGTAGCCTTGAGCCCTTCTAAGGACCGACCTAGGAGTGGGGTTTTTAAGCACGACATGGGGTCATGGTTACGGTGGGTCACTCTATGCATGATCTCAGGAGGCGGTTGGCCCCCGGGTCACGTCATGGCATAATGGCACCTACTCAGATCGATCGTGTGCCACGAAATGCGGGCGCGTAAATCGAAATGATATGGAAAAAGTGGCATGCCACTGCGTGGACAATAGTCGCTCCATCTCCCCTCTAGTTGCTTCGCCTGCTCTACGTGATTTCCAAGGTGGTTAGTAAATGAAAGCAAACACGCTTGCGTTCAAGGTATTCATCGTGGTTGGTTCTTGTGGCTATAAATCAGGAGGTCTAGTGTGGTAGGAGGATCCATCTATTCTTAGATGCTTGCCCAACTGCTTCCTTCTCCTTGCTTTCATGCACTCATGACTTCCCTTCCCAGGCGATACGATGGATCGCGGTGAGCATCCATGGGAAGATGTTCTAGAGGTTGGTGATCCGCAATAGCATCTCCGAGCTTTGATACATGAATAGGGGAGAGTGTTGAAACAATGCTTTGAGTTTTGATGTTGACCTAAGTTGGCTGTGAGTGCTCCTCAGGTCTATCTCTCATGCCACGTTGAGAGGAGCCATCGGCGCTACCCCAGCTGGGGCCCTACCGGTGGTGGGGTCGAGCTCATCTTCGTAGTCTCCGGGTGGCCATCGAGAGTTTCACCGACTCATCCACGAGGCGGACGAAGGTCACCGGTGATTTTTTGCGGCCGCCTATGAAGCGGGGCGGCTAGAGCTCAACCTTGATGCCGCTAAGGTTGCTCTCACTGCCTCAGACGGTTAGACCGCTGCCACGTAGGCGGCGACCACTGATGCCGAGGCCCGTATCATGGGTAAGGGCCTTCCTCGCCTCAATGTCTTCATGGACGTCCAAAGTTTCTGATCTTCACATTGTCTTGTTGCCGACGCCTAGGCCCGCATCATGGGTATGGGTCCCACCATGAGGTGGAGGCAGCTCGCCTCTGGGAGTTCATTATGGTGGAGGACTGCGAGGGGCGGTGGTAGTGGGGATCCAGCAGGGAGCCGGTGTTGCTCTAGCAGCCATGCAGCTGTGAATCAGGATGGACCTCCACGGGGTGGCACCTGGGTTCTCAGGGCACATTCGGCAGGAGGAGTGGGCCGAGCTAGTCAATGACTTTGCCGCCACCGTAGACACCGTCGCGGCCTCTGTGTATGTGGAGGATATCCTCCGCGATGGTGGCTAAGAGCCCTAAGATGTACCCGGGGTCTTCCAAAAGTTTTCAAGTAAATATGTTCTTTTCTGCTTGTGTCCCTTGATTTTATTTCCTTTACGCACCGTCGTTGTGCCGTGAATGCCAGGACGTTCAGGCCCAACCTAACCTTGGGCTCACGTCTAGCTCCCCGCATATCCTTACTACCATCTAGAGTGTGCACTTTTATAGAATGGGGCCTGGACTGAGTTGAGCTACTCGGCTTCATGGTCGGAATGAGTTATCCGGCCAGCAAAGTGATAGGCATGCGTTCAATCTTGTTAGAAGTGCCAACAACGGTATGGTCCATAATCGACATAGATGGAATCACTTGAGTCAACCTACATATAGACTCTGCCCGGCCTCCATTTACATTACCCCATGGTTCTTTTCAATGATAGCAAATATAGCCAACCGTGCTTCGGTATCCACCTATATCTCACAGGTGATAGGAAATCACCCGACTTCTACCGGTCTAAGCATGGCTAAGCATATATTCGATCCTAGACCTACACAGGGTTAAAGGTATATGTAACTGGACAAGGTAGTTCTATGCATCAAGTGTTTCCAATCAACTCTTATAACCTAATGCATCAAACATAAATGACTCAAATGGCATTTTGTAAAACATGGGAGACTTAGAATGCTCCGGGGCTTGCCTTTGAGGAAAGAGGTTGGCCGGTGATCCGGGCACTCAGGGAGATCTTCGGGAGTCTGCTCCTCTTCTCCTAGAGCTATGGGCACTTATGAATGCATCCCCATAAGTGTTTTCAACAACATGGTATTAAAGTAATAACAAGTGCATCTTATTTTACTGAGTATGTGCATATCTTTTTTTCTATTACTTAAGCAAACACACTTATGTACTCTATTTTCTGGACTACAAGATAGCAGCTATTTGTTTTGACAATAACTAGAATTATATACATCAAAATAATATGGTTGTGAACATTCTGGAAAGCTTATGAAATTGCCTACAACTTTCTTTTAATATCCTTAATGTGATTCAATAGTTATTTAGGTCAAACAATTCAGTTATTCAAATCTGTCCAGAGAGCAACCATTTTAGACAGCAAACTTCTAACAGCCAAAACTCTTAAACATAAGGCCTATGACTAGGAAAATTTAACACAAGGTAGATCAATAAGTTATCTATAACTTTGTTATTAACAAGTTTTTTAGAAAAGATCATTATCACCACGAAATTATCAACTCAACCAAAACTATACATGCAACCATCTAGTTAATTTATAAAGCAATAATTAATTAGTTGCATACAAC
Source organism: Miscanthus lutarioriparius (assembly GCA_904845875.1). Classification (NCBI taxonomy): domain Eukaryota; kingdom Viridiplantae; phylum Streptophyta; class Magnoliopsida; order Poales; family Poaceae; genus Miscanthus; species Miscanthus lutarioriparius. The sequence continues at coordinate 61,669 of CAJGYO010000457.1, read as the reverse complement.
AAATTGCTCTTAAGCCTTACTACTAACATCAACAGTTCATTTGTATCATATGTACCATAGAAAACATCATGGTCAAGCCCAATTTATTTATTTAAATGCCTTTATTAATTTAATTAGATAATTAGGTGAAATAACAAACATATACCAAATGTGCACAATAAATTCCCATAAAATTCCAGTAGCTTTCAGGTGATCCCAACAGACTACTGTAAAAATTTCATACCATTTGAACATGTATAACATCCTCTACCAAAATAACAAGCTAGCAAGGTTTATTTTAGTGAAAATAGTTAATCCTATAGAAAAGTGTCAAACAACAGATTCTATATTTTTCTTAGCTTCACCCTAGTGCCATAATACTGTACAAAAAATTGTATGGCAATATGTTACTTATTTTTATCCCTATAAATTTCCTCAGAAAACACCATTTATTAATAGATAAATAGAAAGACACTAATTCAATCAAGTTTACTTCAAGTTTATTATTTTTTCTAGCTAGATCATGTCAACACAAAACCAGCAAAATTGGAATCACAATTTTATCGCATTCCTAGCTCAAGTTACACATTTTCCAAGATTGCAAACATTCAAAAAGCACATATCAAGCTATATTTTATTCACCTTTAAATATACCAGAAACAGTATATTTCATATTTTTATAAAATGCTACACTTGATGAGGAATCCAAAAAAATTTGGTTCACCAAAATTGGACACTCCTAGCTCAAGATATGATTTTCCAAAGTTAGCACAAAAATCTAGAAAATAAATAACAAAAACCTAAACTGTACTCGCTGACGCATGGGGCCCACGGGTCAGCGGGCCCCACATGTCAGTGAACTGAAATAGGGCATGGTGGTTGACCGACGCTAGCTCACCGACGGCAAACTTCTCGACGAAACTAACCCCACCTTCGTGCTCTCCTCACTCACCCGTGTCGACTAGTACCGGTGGTGGCAGCGCGGACGCACCGGAGCATGCTCGTCAACGGCGACGGCAGCACGGTGGTGCTGCACGGAGGTACACCGGCTGCTACGGGCCATGGCAAGGCACGGCGAGAATCGCACAGGCTCCGCGATGTCTACGCAAACCTACCAAAGCTACCTAGGTTAGGTGGGACACGCCGACGAGGTCTGTCCGCGTGCGCGGTGGTGCGGCGGCAAGAGCGCGGCGGCGCTGCGTGTCGTGTTCTACGCCAGCGAGGCAACGATTCGCCGTAGGGTCATGCTACAAGTTAGGACACACCCTAACCGAGCTCTAACACATAGAAGAAGAAGGAATGTGCAAGGGAGCCGAGTAGCGGTGAGGTCACCATGAAGGCGGCCATGGAAGCCAAGATTCCGGCGAGGGCAAGAACGGTGAATTCGCCCTCACCATGGCTTGCCTGGCCCTGCTACTGCATCGAGGAGGTAGAGAGGAAGATGGCGCAACTGCTGACTAGATGGAGATGGCAATGGTGTGGTGGAGCATACGGTAGGCGACGGCGGAGCAGCGCGGTGGCACGTTGGCGAGATTAGCTCCGCTGCGAGCGCAAGAGACAGTAGCAGAGAGGGCGAGAGCGCGATGGAGTGAATGAAACGAGTAGCACGGTTTCTCCTTAAACGCACGCCAACCAGCTACAGCGGGGGCCCAACGCCAGCCAACGGCAGCCAGGCTCTGTCCTCGGTTGGCCATGATGGCGTGACGCCCGGCCATCAGAGCATCGATCGCATGATAGACAGCGCCAAAAACCCCTTCCAATCTCCTAAACCAAAGCGAGTTAGCAAAAACTTGTTTAACAAAAGTTGTAAAGCTACATACCAGCTCCAACTTTGCTTAAGTGATCTAGGGCTAATTCGCAAAGGTTAGCAAGTTGCATCATCACAAAGTCAGCCACAACGAAACTGTAAACTCAATATGACTTAGAAAAATTCTTAAGTTCCAAAAGTAGTACAATGTTTATTTTTATGATCCAAATTCAAGCATGTTAGGAGCTGAACTAGCCTATGACCCAAATATAAAAGTTGTTACACTACTTGAGTTCTACAACTTTGTTTTAGGGTGCACATCCATGCAAAGTTTCTAAAGTGATGTTCAACTCTAGTCAAACATACAACTTGAAAATGATGATTTACTCTAGCTATCACTTAGAGACAAAACTAGCCTTAGTCATGAATACCAAAGTTGATCCTAGTGACATTATAAACATGTTTAAGGTATTCCTAAGGTTCCACACACACTTTATACATTGGTTACATGTAAACCCTAGCATAAGTAAAGCATTTTAGTGACAACACATGCAATATAAGCAAACATAGAGATAATATTTGAAATACTCTTGCTCATGAATGATCAATGATGCTCGTGCTCATGCAATGCCAAGGCTAAATGCAAGCTTAACACCTAGGGTGTTACAGCCCCTCCCCCTTATAGAAATCTCGTCTCAAGATTTGCAAGACCTACCATTCTTTGAAAAAGGCGGGATAAACCTCACGTAAGTAATCATCCCGTTCCCACGTGGCATCTTGTTCACTGTGGTTATTCCACATCACTTTGTAGAACTTAATGACCTTACTCTGTGTTACCCTTTCCATCTCTTCTAACACTCGGATTGGTTTCTCTTCAGACGTCAAATCCAATTGGAGCTCAATGTTGGTGGGTGCAACGGCTTCCTCAGGTATGCGAAGACATCTCTTCAACTGAGAAATATGGAAGACATCGAATATAGCACTCATCTATGGGGGAAGTTGTAACTTGTAAGCAACATTTCCTTTCCATTCAGTAATCTATGGCCCTACATATATAGTTGCAAGCTTTCTTTTCACTCCAAATCTCTATACTCCTTTCATGGGTGATACTTTTAAGTATACATAGTCTCTCACTTCAAAAGTCAGTGGTCTTTTTCTTTTATCAGCATAACTCTTTTGTCTTGACTGAGCTGCTTTCATATGCTGTTGGATAATGCACACTTGCTCTTTAGCTTCAGTGACAAAGTCAATGCCCAAGTGTCTTCTTTCGCCGGGCTCAATCCAATTCAAAGGAGTTCTACATTTCCGACCGTACAAGGATTCAAAAGGAGCCATCTTGAGCTTGCTTGATAACTGTTGTTGTAGGAGAACTCAGCTAAAGGTAGCCATTTCTCCCATGAACCCTTGGAAGATATAACACAAGCTCTCAACAAGTCTTCTAAGATTTGGTTCACTCGCTCGGTCTGTCGAGAAGTTTGTGGATGGTGTGCTGAACTTCTGATTAGTTTAGTCCCCAAAGCCTAGTGCAAGTGCTCCCAAAAACGAGCTATAAACTGTGGTCCTCGATCTAAGATTATAGTCCTGGGTACTCCATGTAGTCTCACGATCTGAGAAACATACAGCTTAGCGTACTTACCCGTGTGATATGCTGTGTTAACTGGTATAAAATGTGTTGACTTGGTGAGGTGATCTATAATGACCCATATAGAATCGTGACCTTGCTGTGTCATCGGAAGGCCTGTAATAAAGTCCATACTTATTTCTTCCTATTTCTAGCCAGGAATAGGCAATGGCCAAAGTAATCCGGCAGATTTTAAATGAACAGCTTTTACTCTACTGTAATTATCACACCTAGCGACATAGGCGGCAATTTCCTTCTTCATCTTGGTCCACCAAAAATAGGTTTTCAAATCTTGATACATTTTGCTACTACCTGGATGGATAGACAACTTGGACGAAATAAGCTTCATCTAAAATTTGATTTCTAAGCTCACTGTCTTTCGGTACCACAAGTCGGTCCTCAAACCATAGCACACCTCTTTCATCTAACCTGAAATGCTTGGTTTCTTGTTCTTTCATCTTTCTCTTGATGTGAAATATACCTACGTCTGTCTTCTGCAGTTCTATGATTTTGCTCTCAAGTGAACAACAGACAGTGATATTGTGCAGCACAACAGGATGTAAGAAATTAAATCCAGCTTCCAACAATGCTTCCAAAGTGTTGCAATGAGATTTCTGACTAAGTGCATCTGCTACAACATTGGCTTTTCCTGGATGGTAGTGCACTTCCAAATTGTAGTCCTTGATTAGCTCTAACCATCTTCATTGTCTCATGTTCAACTCAAGTTCAGTGAAGATATATTTGAGACTTTTGTGGTCAGTATATATGTGACATATGTTTCCCAACAAGTAATGTCTCCATATCTTTAACGCATGAACAACTGCTGCAAGCTCTAAATCATGCGTAGAGTAATTGACTTCATGCTTTCTCAACTACTGAGAATCATAGGCAATAACTCTTCCTTCTTGCATGAGCACACACCCCCAACCTATACCCGATGCATCACAGAACACATCGAAAGGCTTTTCAATGTCAGGTTGTGCTAAAACAGGAGCTGTAGTTAACAGGGTCCTTAGGGTGTGAAAAGCTGCTTCACACTCTAGTGTCCAACTGAACTTTTCCTCTTTCTGAAGTAGTTTGGTCATGGGTTGAGCTCTCTTGGAGAAATCCAGAATGAAACGACGATAGTAACCTGCTAACCCTAGAAAACTCTGAACTTCATGAACTGAAGTCCAGGCCTTCTAATCCATGACCTCTTGTACTTTAGATGGGTCTACAGAAATTCCATCTCTAGATAAGATGTGACCCAAGAAAGGCACTTTGCTCAACCAGAATTCGCACTTGCTAAACTTGGCATATAACTTATGTTCCCTTAATCTATACAAAACAATTCTCAGATGCTCTGCATGATCTGCCTCATTCTTTGAATAAATTAAGATATCATCAATAAACACAACCACGAACTTGTTGAGCTCGGGCATGAATATTGAATTCATCAAGTACATGAAGTATGCAGGAGCATTCGTCAGTCCAAAAGACATGACCAAATACTCGTACAAGACATACCTAGTGGAGAAAGCTATTTTAGGTATATCCTCTGGCCTGATCTTAATCTGATGATAGCCTAACCTCAAGTCAATCTTGGAGAACACCTTCGCTTTTGCCAACTGATAGAACAAGATATCGATACGAGGCAAAGGATACTTGTTCTTAATAGTCACAGCATTAAGTGGCATATAATCCACACACATTCTAAAAGACTTGTCCTTCTTCTTTACAAACAAAGCTAGATATCCCCATGGAGACAAACTAGGTTGAATGACACCTTTGTCCAACAGTTCTTGTAGCTGAATTTTAAGTTTAGCTAACTAATACCTGGCACTAACTCAATCTTAAATTCCACATCCCTATCAGGTGGTAGACCTAGTAACTCATCTGGAAATATATCAGGAAACTCACAAACCACTAGAATATCACAAAGGGTAGTGACTTGGATAGCGCAAGACAAGTTTTGGAGATCGAAACTTTGGGAAAGTGGTACAAGAAAAGCATTACCTCCCTTTGGTTCTCTCAACATAATTGTACGAGTGCTAGTGTCAATGAGAACTCCATGATCGCTCATCCATTTCATGCCTAAGATCACATCTATAGATAATCCGGGCAATACTATTAGATCCATCGTGTACTCCCTCTCTTGTATAGAGATGAGCTCATTTCTGACTATCTTATTTGTAGAGATAGTAGCCCTAGCCGAACTTATACTATAACCACCCTTGTTTACCTCAATTACTTTCTTATCATATCTAGATGCAAATGCTTGGCTCAAAAATGAATGAGAAGCTCCAGAATCAAATAAAATAATGGCGGGATGTTTGTTAACAAGAAACATACTAGCTGTGACAACCTCTCCCGTAGGAACCTCTTCAACAGCGGTGTAATGCACGTATCCAGGACACGCTTTAGGATTTGCCTGTCTCTAATTGCTCTGGTTTTGATTGTTGTTCTTCTTAGGATGGGGGCATTCCTTGGCCCAATGACCCACTTATTACAGTTGAAGCATGGTTGATTGCTCCTAGGTCCTGTTGAGCTTCCTTGCCCTCCGTTCCCCTTGGGTAAGGCAATGGTGAACGCCTTATGAAACACCTTCTGAGGTCAGTTGGCCTGGGCTTTTGGTGGAGGAGGCCTGAACTTGGGCGCTGGCAGTCAAAACTGTGGCCTAGCTGCCACTGGAGCTCTGGACTGAGAAGACCCTGAGATGCCTGCCTCAGCTGCCCTCTTGTGGTCCTTTGCTACCACATGCAGATTGTTCTAGTTCTCCTGAGTCAAGGCATCACTGATGAACTCATTGTAGGTGGTGCACCTTGAGTTGGCCATGGTTTTCATCAGCTTAGTGCTAAGACATCTCTTGAAGCTTTCAATCTTCTTTTCTTCTGTATCGACAAAACCTGTGGCATAACGGGACAAATTGTTGAAAGCATGCATGTACTCACTAAGGGTCTTAGTCCCTTATGTGAATCACATGAACTCAGTTGCCTTCATGCACATTAGACCTGGGGGAATGTGATGTCCCCTAAAGGCTAACTTGAATTGCTCCCATATGGCCTGTGCATTGGCAGGTAAAGAGGATAGGAAATGGTCCACCATATCCCGGCCGATCCCTGCAGCTGATGGGATGCATACCCTTCCTTTTGATGTTCTGTGACCCTCAATAGATGGAACTTTTGCTCAATGGTGTTTAGCCATTCATCCACCTGGAGCGGTACTTTGGCCACCTTGAAGACAGGAGGCTTGGTGTCTAGGAAATCCTTGAAAGAGCTATACTAATTTGGCTCAGGCCCCTGTTGTTGCTGACGGGCGCGAGCCATGTTCTGCGCAATGAGGCATAGGGTTTCCTCCATAGTTCTCTGACTACCTAGGTATCGGGTTCATAAACCCAGGGTCCTTCGCGGACTGGCTTCCCAATAGAGGCTTGGCCTAGGCAGACCACACGCAACTCATGGGCCGGCCCACGTACCCGAACGATAGGCCGGAAGAGCGATCCAATCTCCGACCGGAAGGCCAGGATGAGGAGGAACAACACCCGTTTTCCGACTTTGGCTAGCCTCTCCGACCGGAACGCTCGCTTCGGTCTCCAGCCCACCTCCAGACGGCCTCTCCGACCAGAATGCTCACTTCGGTCTCTAGCCCGCCTCCGGACGGACTCTCCGGCCAGAAGGCCTGGCCAAACGCTGCTTCCGACACCAACCCACGTCTTCGACCGGGGATGCTCTAGACCCTTGCTCACTACTCTCCCCCTGGCACGCTCAGAGCCAACTGGGACCAACCGACCGGGGATGCCCGCTCGGTAGGGACTAGGAAACAGACAAAGAAAGTAAGGCAGGGCACTCAAGTCAAACCACAGCACCTAGAGCCAGACCCTATACATTTACAGTGCCGATAGGGCATGCCAGAGGGCAGTCCTACAACCTTCTAGGCATGTCAGAACACAAGCAGTGTTGTGGGCGTCGGCTATTTCCCCTATAGTGTTGTGGGCACCATTTAACTCCCATACAATAGGGCTCCCCCCACATGCCTCTAGGCATCGACAGTGTTGTGGGTGCCGACTTCTACCATACCAAGGGAACATGGTAGGCCCCTTTGCATATCTCCAGGTACCAACAGTATGGTAGGTGCCGACGTCTGCCATACCCAAAGAACACAACACAACCTCCCACATGCATCTGACATTCTACAGTAACATCCACAGTGTTGTGGGCACCTACAATCGTCTTGTACCCACTGGCGTGGGCAACAAGGCTTAGAAGCAAACGTACCCTCTCTCTCTCACTTGTAAAGCCATCCCCTTCATCTATAAAAGGGGATGCGCTCCCTCCAACATAAGACAGTTGTGATAAGTTCTCTTCAGTGGACTCAAGTTCATACAAGTCATTCCAGATTCATTAGATCGACCAAGTTCACTAGTTCACAACCATAGAACCACCAGGTTCGAACCTCAAGCACACGCTTGAACACTTAGCTCATAGCGGGGCTCCTATCGCTCTCGGCCCTTCCGACCGGAGCCGACCAGACCTCTTGTACACCCCATCTTTCTCCTCCTTGTTTGTAACCCCACTACAAACTTCGAGCACCTGGGCTCAGGAATAAAGTCACCAACCAACTCAAACTGGTCGTAGGGCACGTTGTCTGAACTAGTATAATCCCTATGTCATTGAGTGCTAGGCCACCTCCGATCACAACGTACGGCAAAACTACAAATATTTACTAGTTGGTCACATTCTGCACCGACAGTTGGCGCCGTCCATGGGGAAGACGTTGTACGTTCAACACTTTTTGGTCATCGGATGGCCCACTTCTCCGCCACCCTCGTCGTGGCGGGCTCTGGCAATTCGATTCACCTTGACTCACTGGAGTTTCCCGCGCTCCCACCTATTGGGATGTGGGTTCCACCCATCTTCGAGCCATCCTAGGCCTTCCTCTTCGGAAGCCAAGACTTCATCGCCGGCTGGCTCGGCGTACTACACCTCCGCGAGGAAGCTCTCGTTCCGGAGCCCATTGAAGGGACGCCCTCCATCAGCTCCGGCACGCGCAACGACTTCAATGACAAGGATTATGCACTTCATTCTGAGCAAACTCTCTACTCAAACCTCACTGTGAGTAATGTACATACAGTTATTTACTCGCTATTTACTATTTTTTGTCAATTATCTGGAGGGACCACGTTGTCTGTACCACAACCACCGCACGACCGGTTCCCCTACGGCCTCGCATCCTCTGCAGACGCGTATGCCCGGGGGCTCTGAAAAATGCTAACGCCGCCTCCTCTCACATCCAAATTCATGGGAATGGCAAGCTATGCTCCCACCTGTTTCTATGAACTCCTGGATGACGAGTTTGAGAGCAATGGTTCCAGCATCAGCGATGTGGCGCCTAGCCACTGCCCGTCCCGAGAGTGCGCTATGGCGGATGCTCCAGGACAGCCGCCGATAGTTGCGGAGTCTGCACAGACCCACACCCCTCCAGACCCACGTGTGGGGGCCCTCGCATTTGCACAAGAGCATGTCGAGGAGCTGCGACAGCGACGGGAGAACCAGCCGCCATCCACGCCGGCGCGCTCGGTACAACACGTTGCACCCCATGCGCATGACCTGGCGGGCGATGCCCGGGGTTGCGCCCGCCAGGTCCAACACGACATCATAAATGAGGGGAACGACCTCCCACAATTCGCTCAGGCTAGCTAGAACATTGCCGCTGTGGCAATGCTCTTGCGCGGCGTTCCTAAGCCTGTTGACCCCCACGAATGGGCGGTCTACCGAAACCTCTGGGTTCTAGTAGAGGCCGCCGCCATACAACAAGCAAAAAGCTCCGCATCATGACTCCGACACGCGCCCTCTCTCCCCACCGAGGGAGCGGGGACGCGCCAGACGGATCGCTCCATCCGCTCGCCGCTACAGCCGCCAGGTGCGGCTCGAGAGGCAGCAGTCGTGCCTCGGTCCGACCTGGCACCTGCTCCGCACTAACCGCCGGTACTCGAGTGGCCCGATCCACACTGGGACGCTTGCAACATCGTCAGCAACTGGCATCGCGCCCGGCATGATGACAACATCCACCGAGCGACGGTGAGAGCAGGCGACACGGATCCTGGCCGAACCATTGAGGGGAGCGGTGAAACGCGCCCTAGGCATGGTCGCCGGCCAGACAACCGGAGTCCCATCCCTGAGGGTCCGGGACCACGGGCCTTTGACCAGCGTATCCAGAGAGCGCCGTTCCCACAACGCTTCCGGCCGCCCACCAACATCACCAAGTACACCGGGGAGACAAACCCCGGTATTTGACTCAAAGATTTATGGCTCACCTACCAGGCCAGAGGGATGGATGATGACTATTTCATCATTCAGCATCTCCCCATCTGCGTGGGGGAACATGTTCGGGCATGGCTTGAATTCCTCCCGCATGACAGCATCCACGACTGGGTGGACCTCAAGAGGGTCTTCGTCGGAAATTTCTAGGGGACGTATGTCCACCCTAGGAACTCCTGGGACCTCAAGAGTTGCCAGCAGGAGCCCAGCGAGTCCTTACAGGATTACATCTGCAGGTTCTCCCAACGATGCAACTCCCTTCCTGATGTCGTTGACGCGGACATCATCAGCGCATTCCTCTCCAAGACGACCTGCGAGTCCCTAATCCACAAGCTTGGCTGCCTGAAGCCCCGTACCACCCGTGACCTACTCGACGTCGCCACGAACCATTCCTCTAGCGAGGAGACAGTCAGAGCGGTCTTCAACGGAGGCCAAGACAAAGGCAAAGCCAAGCACGAGGACCTAGATGAGGGCCCCTCCATGCAGAGGGGCAAGAAGAACAAAAAGGATCGGCGTCAGTCGGACAACACCGCGTTGGTTGCCGCAGCCGATCGCATGGGCAAACAGCCCTAGCAGGGCCTGCCTTACCACTTCAACAAGCTCATGGACAGCCTGTGCACCAACCACGCCTACCCCGTCAAACACCTCTATATGGACTATGAGCTCCTCAAATGTTTCCTCCGACAGGCCAGCGCGCCGAAAGAGGGAGACGGCAAAGAGGTGGCAGCCAAGAAAGGAGGCACAGCGGGCAAGGATGGAGACGGCTTCCCCAACCCTGAGGAATGCATTATGATCTTCGGCAGATCCAATGCCATTTGGACCAAATGCCAGCACAAGGTGCACTACAGGGAGGCATGCGCCACCGAGACGGCTATCCCCTCCTTCCTTAGATGGTCAGAATCTCCGATCACCTTCGACCAGAGGTACCATCCCTCTCATGTCGCGAGACCAGGACGCTACCCGCTCGTCGTTGACCCCATCATCCGCAAGAAGCACCTCACCAAGGTGCTAATGGACGAAGGCAGCGGCCTCAACATCCTCTACGTCGACACCCTCGATGCCATGTGCATCCTCCGATCGAAACTCCACCTAGCGGGCTCCCCCTTTCATGGGGTGATCCCGGGAGCACAGGCATACCCGCTCAAACAGATCAATATGCCCGTCACATTTGGCAACCGAGCCAACTTTCGCTCGGAGGTTCTCACTTTTGAGGTGGTGGACTTCCTGGGGTCCTACCATGCCATCCTAGGGCGGCCATGCTACACCAAGTTTATGGCTATCCCCAACTACACCTATCTTAAGCTGAAGATGCCAGGACCAAACGGCATCATCACTATAAGTAGCGTCTTCTCGCACGCCTTCACGTGTGACCACGAGCATTTCAAACTCACCACCGCGGTCGTCAACTCGTCCGAGCTCCCGCGGCTCGAGGAGTCGTCGACCCCAGCAGTCCTAGACTACAGCAAACCGACCTCCTCGACGGCCTTCCACCCACTCGAGGAAACCAAGGCAGTGGGGATCGACCCCACCAACCCAAGCAAAATGGTGCAGATTGGGACCCAGCTCCCGGCCAAATAGGAATGCGAGCTCGTCGACTTCCTGTAGGCCAATCACGATGTCTTCGCATGGCAGCCTTCTAACATGCCAGGCATTCCGCGGGAGGTCATCGAGCACGCACTGCGCCTCATCTTGGGCTCAAATACCACCAAGCAGCACCTGCGTCGCTTCGACGATGAGAGGCGCAGGGCCATAGGCGAAGAAATCGCCAAACTCCTGGTAGCCGGGTTCATCAGAGAGGTATTCCACTCTGACTGGCTCGCCAACCCTGTTCTTGTTAAAAACAAGACCGGGAAGTGGAGAATGTGGGTTGATTATACTGGCCTCCACAAGGCGTGCCCAAAAGATCACTTCCCTTTGTCGCACATAGACCATATAGTTGACTCCACCTCAGGTTGCGAGAACCTCTCCTTTCTGGATGCCTACTCGGGCTACCACCAGATCACAATGAAAGAGTCCGATCAGCTCACAACCTCATTCATTACCCCATATGGTTCGTATTGCTACGTAACCATGCCTTTCGGCTTGAAGAATGCTGGCGCCACCTACCAAAGGTGTATGCAGCAATGCTTCACTGACCAAATCGACCCGCTCGATCAGCCTGATCAGACCGAGCGGATGAAACCAACAATCGTCGTCTATGTTGATGACATAGTGGTCAAAACGGCTCAAGCTTGCGACCTGATCATGAATTTGGCCGCAACATTCGTGAACCTCCGCAGGTTCAACTTTAAGTTGAATCCCAAAAAATGTGTTTTCAAGGTTCCGAAGGGGAAGCTGCTAGGATACATCGTATCCGAGCACAGCATCGAGGCCAACCCCAAAAAGATCATGGCCATCTCTAACATGGGTCCCATACGCAACGTCAAGGGCGTGCAATGGCTCACCGGCTGCCTAGCCGCTCTGGGCCGGTTCATCTCTCGGCTCGACGAATGAGGGATGTCGCTCTACAATCTCCTCAAAAAGACGGATGCCTTCATCTGGACCGAGGAAGCTTAGCGGGCTCTGGAGAGTCTCAAAGCGTCCCTAACATCAGCCCCAATCCTCGTCGCACCCGAACGAGGAGAACCCCTCCTCCTCGACGTTGCAGCCAGCAACCATGTGGTGAGCGCCGCCCTGGTCATCGAAAGAGAGGAACCAAGACACCACCTCAAGGTTTAGCAGCCCATATACTTCATTGGGGAAGTACTCACCGACCCCAAGGTCCGGTACCCCTAGGTGTAGAAACTCCTATACGTCGTTCTGATGGCAACCCAGAAGCTCCTGCACTACTTCACCGACCATGAAGTCACGGTCATCACTTCATACCCGCTCGGAGACATCATCCGCAACCGCGATGCCGCGGGATGGATCTCCAAGTGGGCATTCGAACTCATGGGCCACGACATCAGGTATGTCCCCCGTACCCTATTAAGTCTCAAGCTCTCGCGGATTTTGTTGCCGAATGGACGGAGGTCCAGCTACCGACCCCAGACGTCACCCACGAGTACTAGATAATGTACTTTGATGGGTCCGTCATGGCACCCGGCTCTGGGGCTGGAGTGGTTCTGGTCTCCCTGGACGGGAGTAGGCTCAGCTATGCCATCTGCCTCCGCTTTTCAGCCTCAAACAATGCCGTAGAGTATGAGGCCCTCATCAACAGACTCCACATCGCCATCTACGACAGAACCTCCTAAATTATAGGACCCACATACACCTGTCACTGTCCAACGACCTCTGACGACTATGCATATGTTCCTTGTAACTTAAGAAGACTGTCGGGTGTCCTCGGGGAACCCCGAATCATCCACGATTTCCGAGCAGGATCCCATTACAGAGTCATTACAGTATTACAACATTTATTTAAATATCTACATCAGAGTAAAATAGCAAAAGTCTTACAATAACTTAGTTTACAAAATAGTAGCTTCAAACCTTACAACTAAGTTCGATAATTATTACAAAACATAGTAGTGGAGTGGCATTATAACATAATACGAACACACAAATGGATTGCCCTGCCCAAGACCACACATTTACTTTTCGTCATCGGATCGAACAACAGTCATGCAGCACGGTCCAAAGCAGACCTGCTCATGAGCCTCACCTGCAACAAGGGTCAACGAACCCTGAGTACAAAAGTACTCAGCAAGACTTAACCGAAAATAGAAACTGATAGAACTCAGGAATGCAGGCTCAGGGATTCAAGGTATGGCTTTAGCAATAATCAAAGTTCTTTTGCGTAAAAGCTCTTTAACAAAATTCTTTATATCAACATTTAAAACTTCATAAAGATCATATACAAAGCTGACATGATCCGCAATGAGATCATGAAACTTCATATCCAACACCCTCTCAAACCATCCTCAAGTTCCAGTTATTAAACTACAATGATGAACAGTGAGTTGAGTCTCCATAACCGAGGAGCAACGATGATTCAAACCGATTAAAACCCAGTCTCTTCAAAGTCTAGAAAGCCTCTTCACAATCAGATGACCAGACAAACCTGACTTGGTTCTTCAACAACTCAGTGATGGACTTTGATACTCTAGAGAAATCTAGAATAAAACGACAGTAATACCCCGCCAATCCCAGAAAACTCCGAACTTGATGAACTGTGGTTGGCAGTTTCTAATCAAGCACATCCTTAACTTTGCTTGGATCAACAGCAACTCCTTCAGCTGACAAGACATGTCCAAGAACTATACTTCCTTAAGCCAAAAATCACACTTGCTGAACTTGGCATATAGTTGATGTTCTCTCAAGCGGGTTAGAACAATTCTGAGATGTTCCGCATGTTCTTCCTTATTCTTGGAATATACTAGAATGTCATCTATTAACACCACTACAAACTTGTCTAGCTCAGGCATGAATACTGAATTCATCAGATACATGAAATGAGCTGGAGCATTTGTCAAACCAAAAGACATTACCAAATATTCATATAATCCATATCTTGTGGTAAATGCCGTTTTAGGAATATCTTCGGGCTTAATCTTGATTTGGTGATAGCCTGACCTCAAATCTATCTTGGAGAAAACTTTGGCTTCGGCCAGTTGATCAAAAAGCAAATCTATCCGAGGTAAGGGATACTTATTCTTGATGGTTACTTCATTTAACGGACGATAGTCAACACATAACATCAGGGTCTCATCTTTCTTTTTCACAAAAATTACCGTAAATCCCCAAGGTGATGAACTAGGTTGGATAAACCCCTTATCAATCAATTCTTGCAACTGAGTCTTGAACTCGGCTAATTCCTTGGGTGGCATCCTATAAGCTCTCCGAGAAATCAGAGCTGTTCTAGGTTTTAACTCTATGTTAAACTGAACATCCCTTTTAGGTGGTAGACCGGGTAAATCTTCAGGAAACACATCAGGAAATTCACACACTACCGGGATATCTCTAATCTCTTTGACGACAGTTGCACAAACTTTGCCCACTGATCTTCTTAAGGTTGGAAGTTGGATAAGAAGTTGAGAAGTACTATCAGGAAAACTCACCCTTATAGCTCTATTCAAAGCATCTATAACAGCCTTATGTTGATACATCCAATTCATTCCCAAAATTACATATATATCCTGATCATTTAGGATAATCATGGTAGTGGGAAAAATATGCCCACCCAGGTTTATGGGTACTTGGTATACCATTTCCTTAGTACACAGACGTCCCCCGAGCGACTGTATAAAGAAATTTTCCTTTGTTGCCCCAATAGGAATTTCATGCTTCACGACAAATGTTCTATTGATGAATGAATGAGATGCACCCGAATCAAAAAGCATAACTATAGGATGATTGGCGACAGAGGAAACATACCTATCATCACTGGCTCCCCTTCAGGAGTCTCCCCGGCTTGAATATAGAAAACCCTTCCTTTCTTCCTTTCATCTTTGCCCTTCTGAGCATTCTGATTGTTGTTCTTATTCTGTGCTTGACCCTGTTGTTGATTGGTAGGGGCCTTCTGATAATTTGGATTAGACTGTTTTGGATATGGACATTCCCTTGAGAAATGACCAGGCTTGCCACAATTGAAACAGGGATACTTGTGACCCTGGGGTGTTGGAGCACTAACACCAGAAGTATTTGTCTGTTGTGGATTCTGATAAGTTGTAGCAGGATGGACATTTGATTGTTGCCTGGCTTGAAACTGCGGCGGATGATAAGGAGGATGATAATGGTTTACTGGATGATAAATCACCATCTGCCTCTTTTGATTTCCACCGAAAGATCCAGACGGCACACTCTTTTTCTTTTTGATCTCTTTATGTTGCCGATACTTTTCCTCTGAAGCAATTGCAATATTCACTGCCTCATCATAAGTGACATTGGTACAAGTAGTCATCATTGTCTGCAGCTTGGTATTCAGACCTCTCATAAACCACCTCTTCTTCTTGGCATCTGTATTGACATGTTCAGATGCATACTGTGATAGGTGATTGAATCTTTCCACATACTGCATCACTGTTTGATCCCCTTGCTTCAAAGCAAGGAACTCATCCAGCTTCATGGCCATCACTCCTTCTAGAATATAATGGGCTCAGAAGGTAGTACGGAACTCAGCCCAAGTTATTGGAATGCCAGCTGGTTGCATAGCCACTAGGTTTGCCCACCAAGCACCTGCTGCTCCTCTAAGTTGCTGGGCGGCAAACACAGGTTTCTGAATCTCCGTGCAGGGAATAAGATCAAATTTCTGCTCCATAGTCCGAAGCCAATCATCAGCCTCCAGTGGTTCATCTGCCTTGGTGAACACTGGTGGTCTTGTATCTATAAAATCTACATACGTAGCCTCCTGCCTGTTATGATTGCGACCTCGGTTTCCTTGCACCATATTCTGATTACTCTGAGCTATCTCTTGAAGCAATTGAGCATTTTCAACAGTCACATTGACTAGGGCGGCGATAGCATCAGCTAGATTTGGTGGAACTGGTGGCGGATCAGGAATGCCATCCTCATCTTGCGAAGTGCCAGGAATATGCGAACCCCGCGTACGACGCATCTGTTCATAACAAACCAAACTTTACTCACAAGCCTTTATTGAATTGCAACAAGAGCTTACTCCAAAACACATTACATAGGGTTTACTAATTTATACACAAGACCGCATCTAAACAAGACTACTTAACTTTAACTAGAACTAACTATTATACAACTCTACTCCTTTCCTCGATCACTTCAAACTTCGGGCTCGGTATCCATTCCGGAAATATTTCCGCGCTCATTATTACTTTCATCGATCATCACTAATTCTTCCGGATCTTCTTCTTCTTCCTCTTCCGATTCACTATCATCGGCAAGGATGACACCGGGGTCCATTGCATTAGCTTGAGGTTCATGATTTGGATCCAGGAGGTTGCTTAGCCTATGAACTTCTTCATGCAGATAAGTATTATGTTCTTCTAAATCTTCTACATAGAATTCTATCTCATGAGTTCTAGCTCTAGCTACATTTTCTCTATGCCAAGATTCATTTCTTCCATCCACCATACGAACTAACATACGTTCGCAATTCCTGTGAGCGGTGGTGAGACGCCTCAATTGATCCAGTAATTCTCCTACCTGGATGGCATCCAAGGCCCTATCTCTAGTAGCTTGTGCTAACTCTGCAGAAATCCTCTGTATCTCTGCCTGGGGATCAGGCCTAGAACTGCTACTGCTAGCACCGTCATTCCTAGGGGCAAGTTGGTGATGAGGAACTCCTTTGGGTCCAACGGACTTACGGGGTGTCATCTTAGTACGAGCCATACTATAGGAAGCAAGATTAATCCAAATAAGACAATCTGACAACAGTCTCAAGAGCAGCAAGGGTGGACTACACAACTCAACCCAGACTCACTACCCAACCCAGACTTAGAGGTGAAGGAAGTAACAAGTGAATTAATCATGATGTATGAATCGTTCTTACGAACAAAAACATCAAAGCTTCATAAAGTACATAAACAACAGTTGTTTTTATACAGGGCATAATAATATTACTACTCCACCACACAAAGCCTTTTTAATCAAATAAGGAATGGTGAGAAAGAAATAAGATAAGTCAGAAGCAATTTGGACCAAATTAACAAGTTAAATTTAGTCATCCCAAATCATTTTGAAGTTTTTGTAAAACAATACAACAAAGACTTTGTAACGATCGCTCTGATACCATTCTGTGGCAGAACCTCCTAAATTATAGGACCCACATACACCTGTCACTGTCCAACGACCTCTGACGACTATGCATATGTTCCTGGTAACTTAAGAAGATTGTCGGGTGTCCTCAGGGAACCTCGAATCATCCACAATTTTCGAGCAGGATCCCATTACAGAGTCTTTGCAGTATTACAACATTTATTCAAATATCTACATCAGAGTAAAATAGCGAAAGTCTTACAATAACTTAGTTTACAAAACAGTAGCTTCAAACCTTACAACTAAGTTCGATAATTATTACAAAACGTAGTAGTGGAGTGGCATTATAACATAATACGAACACACAAATGGATTGCCCTGCCCAAGGCCACACATTTACTTTTCATTATCGGATCGAACAACAGTCATGCAGCACGGTCCAAAGCAGACCTGCTCATGAGCCTCACCTGCAACAAGGGTCAACGAACCCTGAGTACAAAAGTACTCAGCAAGACTTAACCGAAAATAGAAACTGATAGAACTCAGGAATGCAGGCTCAGGGATTCAAGGTATGGCTTTAGCAATAATCAAAGTTCTTTTGCGTAAAAGCTCTTTAACAAAATTCTTTATATCAACATTTAAAACTTCATAAAGATCATATACAAAGCTGACATGATCCGCAATGAGATCATGAAACTTCATATCCAACACCCTCTCAAACCATCCTCAAGTTCCAGTTATTAAACTACAATGATGAACAGTGAGTTGAGTCTCCATAACCGAGGAGCAACGATGATTCAAACCGATTAAAACCCAGTCTCTTCAAAGTCTAGAAAGCCTCTTCACAATCAGATGACCAGACAAACCTGACTTGGTTCTTCAACAACTCAGTGATGGACTTTGATACTCTAGAGAAATCTAGAATAAAACGACAGTAATACCCCGCCAATCCCAGAAAACTCCGAACTTGATGAACTGTGGTTGGCAGTTTCTAATCAAGCACATCCTTAACTTTGCTTGGATCAACAGCAACTCCTTCAGCTGACAAGACATGTCCAAGAACTATACTTCCTTAAGCCAAAAATCACACTTGCTGAACTTGGCATATAGTTGATGTTCTCTCAAGCGGGTTAGAACAATTCTGAGATGTTCCGCATGTTCTTCCTTATTCTTGGAATATACTAGAATGTCATCTATTAACACCACTACAAACTTGTCTAGCTCAGGCATGAATACTGAATTCATCAGATACATGAAATGAGCTGGAGCATTTGTCAAACCAAAAGACATTACCAAATATTCATATAATCCATATCTTGTGGTAAATGCCGTTTTAGGAATATCTTCGGGCTTAATCTTGATTTGGTGATAGCCTGACCTCAAATCTATCTTGGAGAAAACTTTGGCTTCGGCCAGTTGATCAAAAAGCAAATCTATCCGAGGTAAGGGATACTTATTCTTGATGGTTACTTCATTTAACGGACGATAGTCAACACATAACATCAGGGTCTCATCTTTCTTTTTCACAAAAATTACCGTAAATCCCCAAGGTGATGAACTAGGTTGGATAAACCCCTTATCAATCAATTCTTGCAACTGAGTCTTGAACTCGGCTAATTCCTTGGGTGGCATCCTATAAGCTCTCCGAGAAATCAGAGCTGTTCTAGGTTTTAACTCTATGTTAAACTGAACATCCCTTTTAGGTGGTAGACCGGGTAAATCTTCAGGAAACACATCAGGAAATTCACACACTACCGGGATATCTCTAATCTCTTTGACGACAGTTGCACAAACTTTGCCCACTGATCTTCTTAAGGTTGGAAGTTGGATAAGAAGTTGAGAAGTACTATCAGGAAAACTCACCCTTATAGCTCTATTCAAAGCATCTATAACAGCCTTATGTTGATACATCCAATTCATTCCCAAAATTACATATATATCCTGATCATTTAGGATAATCATGGTAGTGGGAAAAATATGCCCACCCAGGTTTATGGGTACCTGGTATACCATTTCCTTAGTACACAGACGTCCCCCGAGCGACTGTATAAAGAAATTTTCCTTTGTTGCCCCAATAGGAATTTCATGCTTCACGACAAATGTTCTATTGATGAATGAATGAGATGCACCCGAATCAAAAAGCATAACTATAGGATGATTGGCGACAGGAAACATACCTATCATCACTGGCTCCCCTTCAGGAGTCTCCCCGGCTTGAATATAGAAAACCCTTCCTTTCTTCCTTTCATCTTTGCCCTTCTGAGCATTCTGATTGTTGTTCTTATTCTGTGCTTGACCCTGTTGTTGATTGGTAGGGGCCTTCTGATAATTTGGATTAGACTGTTTTGGATATGGACATTCCCTTGAGAAATGACCAGGCTTGCCACAATTGAAACAGGGATACTTGTGACCCTGGGGTGTTGGAGCACTAACACCAGAAGTATTTGTCTGTTGTGGATTCTGATAAGTTGTAGCAGGATGGACATTTGATTGTTGCCTGGCTTGAAACTGCGGCGGATGATAAGGAGGATGATAATGGTTTACTGGATGATAAATCACCATCTGCCTCTTTTGATTTCCACCGAAAGATCCAGACGGCACACTCTTTTTCTTTTTGATCTCTTTATGTTGCCGATACTTTTCCTCTGAAGCAATTGCAATATTCACTGCCTCATGATAAGTGACATTGGTACAAGTAGTCATCATTGTCTGCAGCTTGGTATTCAGACCTCTCATAAACCACCTCTTCTTCTTGGCATCAGTATTGACATGTTTAGATGCATACTGTGATAGGTGATTGAATCTTCCCACATACTGCATCACTGTTTGATCCCCTTGCTTCAAAGCAAGAAACTCATCCAGCTTCATAGACATCACTCCTTCTGGAATATAGTGGGCTCTGAAGGCAGTATGGAACTCAGCCCAAGTTATTGGAATGCCAGCTGGTTGCATAGCCACTAAGTTTGCCCACCAAGCACCTGCTGCTCCTCAAAGTTGCTGGGCGGCAAACACAGGTTTCTGAATCTCCGTGCAGGGAATAAGATCAAATTTCTGCTCCATAGTCCGAAGCCAATCATCAGCCTCCAGTGGTTCATCTGCCTTGGTGAACACCGGTGGTCTTGTATCTATAAAATCTACATACGTAGCCTCCTGCCTGTTATGATTGCGACCTCGGTTTCCTTGCACCATATTCTGATTACTCTGAGCTATCTCTCGAAGCAATCGAGCATTTTCAATATTCACATTGACTAGGGCGGCGATAGCATCAGCTAGATTTGGTGGAACTGGTGGCGGATCAGGAATGTCATCCTCATCTTGTGAAGTACCAGGAATATGTGAACCCCGCGTACGACACATCTGTTCATAACAAACCAAACTTTACTCACAAGTCTTTATTGAATTGCAACAAGAGCTTACTCCAAAACACATTACATAGGGTTTACTAATTTATACACAAGACCGCATCTAAACAAGACTACTTAACTTTAACTAGAACTAACTATTATACAACTCTACTCCTTTCCTCGATCACTTCAAACTTCGGCTCGGTATCCATTCCGGAAATATTTCCGACTCATTATTACTTTCATCGATCATCACTAATTCTTCCGGATCTTCTTCTTCTTCCTCTTCCGATTCACTATCATCGGCAAGGATGACACCGGGTCCATTGCATTAGCTTGAGGTTCATGATTTGGATCCATGGAGGTTGCTTAGCCTATGAACTTCTTCATGCATGATAAGTATTATGTTCTTCTAAATCTTCTACATAGAATTCTATCTCATGAGTTCTAGCTCTAGCTACATTTTCTCTATGCCAAGATTCATTTCTTCCATCCACCATACGAACTAACATACGTTCGCAATTCCCATGGAGCGGTGGTGAGACGCCTCAATTGATCCAAGTAATTCTCCTACCGGATGGCATCCAAGGCCCTATCTCTAGTAGCTTGTGCTAACTCTGCAGAAATCCTCTTCAGATCTCTGCCTGGGGATCAGGCCTAGAACTGCTACTGCTAGCACCGTCATTCCTAGGGGCAAGTTGGTGATGAGGAACTCCTTTGGGTCCAACGGACTTACGGGGTGTCATCTTAGTACGAGCCATACTATAGGAAGCAAGATTAATCCAAATAAGACAATCGACAACAGTCTCAAGAGCAAAGAAGGGTGGACTACACAACTCAACCCAGACTCACTACCCAACCTGACTTAGAGGTGAAGGAAGTAACAAGTGAATTAATCATGATGTATGAATCGTTCTTACGAACAAAAACATCAAAGCTTCATAAAGTACATAAACAACAGTTGTTTTTATACAGGGGCAATAATATTACTACTCCACCACACAAAAAGCCTTTTTAATCAAATAAGGAATGGTGAGAAAGAAATAAGATAAGTCGAAGCAATTTGGACCAAATTAACAAGTTAAATTTAGTCATCCCAAATCATTTTGAAGTTTTTGTAAAACAATACAACAAAGACTTTGTAACGATCGCTCTGATACCATTCTGTGGCAGAACCTCCTAAATTATAGGACCCACATACACCTGTCACTGTCCAACGACCTCTGACGACTATGCATATGTTCCTGGTAACTTAAGAAGATTGTCGGGTGTCCTCAGGGAACCTCGAATCATCCACAATTTTCGAGCAGGATCCCATTACAGAGTCTTTGCAGTATTACAACATTTATTCAAATATCTACATCAGAGTAAAATAGCGAAAGTCTTACAATAACTTAGTTTACAAAACAGTAGCTTCAAACCTTACAACTAAGTTCGATAATTATTACAAAACGTAGTAGTGGAGTGGCATTATAACATAATACGAACACACAAATGGATTGCCCTGCCCAAGGCCACACATTTACTTTTCATTATCGGATCGAACAACAGTCATGCAGCACGGTCCAAAGCAGACCTGCTCATGAGCCTCACCTGCAACAAGGGTCAACGAACCCTGAGTACAAAAGTACTCAGCAAGACTTAACCGAAAATAGAAACTGATAGAACTCAGAAATGCAGGCTTAGGGATTCAAGGTATGGCTTTAGCAATAATCAAAGTTCTTTTGCGTAAAAGCTATTTAACAAAATTCTTTATATCAACATTTAAAACTTCATAAAGATCATATACAAAGCTGACATGATCCGCATTGAGATCATAAAACTTCATATCCAACACCCTCTCAAACCATCCTCAAGTTCCAGTTATTAAACTACGATGATGAACAGTGAGTTGAGTCTTCATAACCGAGGAGCAACGATGATTCGAACCATTTAAAACCCAGAATTCCAGACCACACGACATATGCAGGTCCCCAACCTACATATACCAACCTACCCTCAGATCCTCTAAAACAAGAACAGGTCCGCGCCACCCGAGAATAGAATACTCCACCAATCCAGCCCATTGCCACGTGGGTACACGCTATTCCCGCCATCTCTCCACTCCCAGTGTGCGAGTAGCCATTCTCGTAATAGAATAGCCAAGTTAAGGCTTATCGGAGTATTCGGTTAGTACTACAAAGTCCCACCTCATGCAATTCAACAACGGACGGACCTTAATCGACACAGGCGGAAAGAACCCGCTCACAAGACCCCCACGTCTTGTGGCTCTCACACACCGAGTCCGCCCGGTCTAGATTTATTACTCCACATTCCCATATCACATGATAACATAAGTAACCAAAGTTCCATTTAAAACTTGCAGGCGATAGGTAATCACTCGACTTCCATCGTTCTATGCATAGCTAAGCATAACTAGGCATATACGAATTAAAACTGGTAACAGGGTAGATATGGAAAAACAAGGTTGGTAATGTACCAATTAGGTTTTCACTTAACTCCTAATCACTTAATGTAGTAAAGAAAAGCAAAAGCGAAATCAATTTGTAAAACACAAGGTAGGTTTAAATGCATCCGGGGCTTGCCTTCGTTGACGGAAAAGTTAGGTTTCGGAGTCGTTCCACAACTTGACTAACTACCACGTGCTCACCTTCGTTCACTACACGTAGTAACAATGCCATGTTTAACATGATGCGAGATATAAAACATGATGCTCGATGATGGATGAAAAATTAACAACTTGAATACAACTTTCCTTCGCGGTACAGTTACAAGCCAAACTAACTAAACCTTTTTCATAACACTTAATTCCATTGCCATGGATCATTACCAACTAATGACCCAAGGTCATCACTCAATCCAAAATTCAAACCAAACCTAAATCATCAAAGGTTACTATTTGCTTTTATGAATTAATTATTTAATTAATAATTATGAAATAAATCAAATTGTTCCAATTGAGCGCAAATTTTTTTAAAATGTTCATCACATGATAACTAAGTGGCAAAACAATTTTCAAAATTTTTGGATAAAGAAATAAGCCTATAAAAATCATGGAAACTCATTTATTAATTAATTGAGCAATTTTTATCACATTCAAAAAGTACTGAAAAACAACATTTCATATTTTTCCTAAATAATATACATCACAGAGAGGTCACACAAAAATTTTTATAATTTTTGGAGCTCTAATTAATTCTACACAAAAATAACAAAAACTATCACTATTCATCCATTTTTGAAAAAGGAAAATTTCATTTTCAAACCGCTGAGTCACTGACAGCCCGACCCCACTAGTCATCCCCAACCATCGGCTCTGACCACGGCGACACGCGCGCTGACCGGCGATTTCTCGCCGACGACGAGGTCAACAGCGACGTACAAGGTACCACCGTGATCACAACGACGAGGCACATCGATTAATGGCACAAATCGCACCGATTACTGCACAACCCGAGCTCGGCATCGGCCATGGCGAACACGGTGGCTCGGCGACACTACGCCGGTGATAGGAGCCCGATAGCAATTAAATAAACGGCACAGGAAGGTTCAGCAGCTCACCCCAAACACGACTGAGTAGAGAGCAAGGTCGAAGGAGCAATGGAGACACGGTTCGACGGTCACAGCGGCCACGGCGGAGCAACGGTCGTCGGTGGCGGCGTTCCAGCGACTGTAGTGGTCAAAAGGATCAAACCACCGGTCATAGAGCATCACGGGATCAAGGTGAAGCTGGAGCTACACTGAGCAAGAGCAAAGACGCACCGTGGAGCTCCGGCCATGGCGACGCGCTTGCTACGGCGGTACTGCCAGCCGCGAAGAAGAAAGGCGGCGAGCGGCGATTCCCAGCGAAATCAAGTGACCAGAGTTGGTTGGCTAGGTGCGCAAGGAGTAGGCGGAACTGGAACAAGCTTTGCCAAGACGGTGGAGGCACTACGGCGATGGCAAACGCACGACGGAGCAGCGGCAATGGCGACTAGAAAACAGAGGAGGACAGCGGCGAAAAACGGCGACGGTGAAGTCCTTATAGAGCGGCTCAGAAGCAAGGAGAAGCCACGCAGGGCCTTTCCCGTGCCAGCGCGAAGCCAAGGACGGCCACGGCGACAACCAGAACAAGATAGAAGCTCGCCGGCGATGAGGTGTCTTCCACGGGCACTGTTCCCCATATTTACAGAATTGCCATTCGCCAAAATCTTCAAATTACTCCCAAATTTATGTAACAACTCAAAAATCTCCAAAAAAAAGTTGTTCAAAATTCAAAGTTCTACAACTTTGCTTTTATAACCACCCCCTAATTCGGTCTACATTTTGAAATGCAAATTTGAATTCAAAAATGGGACATTTAAAGAATTACGCCATTTCAAATTACTTAAAATTTTTCTAAACAACTTTGAAAACTCCAAAAAACAACTTTGTACAACTCAACAAGCTCCACATTTTTTCTTGAAGGCTCAACCCCAAAATGTACTTCGATTTTTAATTAGGTTTTTCAGGGTAAAACAAATCACTGGAAATCAGGGTTTTTAGAAATCCAAATCCAAACAAAACTTTGAACTTGATCCAAACCATACAAGGCAATACATATAACATAAATATAAACTTGTTTTAGTGTATGCATATCAATGTTTTCACTAATACGAAATGATGTACAATGCATATGATGACATGGCAGGTTTTAGTATTTAAAACACCCGGGGTGTTACACCATCGAACTTGGTGCAACGCGACTCTACGTTCGCGGTGACTCGGAGCTGGTCGTTGATCAGGTCATGAAGGAGTCCTCCTACAAAAGCCCCCTCATGGCAGCATACTGCCAAGAGGTGCGCAGACTCAAGGACAAATTCTAGGGAATCGAGCTGCATCACGTCCCCCGGAAAGACAACGATGCCGCCGATTTCCTCACAAAATTGGCCGCCAGACGAGATCCATCTTCGAGCGGAGTTTTCATCAACGACTTCCATGAGTCGTCCGCCCGCATCCTGGAAGGTCCGATCCAAACACACCCCGACACCGAGCCAACGCACGGGGGCTCCGACCCCAACGCCAAGCCGGTGCACGGGGGCTTCGACCCCAGCGCCTCTATGACAATGCCACCTGCCGACGTCGACGTATTGGCACTCGATCAAACCGACTGGCGAGCACCGCTACTCTCCTACCTCCTCGAGTTGGTTCTTCTGCCTGAAGGGACTGAAGCACCATGGACCGCTCGATGTGCCAAAACCTTCATCACGCTTGGTGATGAACTCTACAAACGAAGCCCATCAGGGGTACTCATGAAGTGCATCCCCACCAACTAGGGGAAACAACTCCTCCTTGAGGTCCATGCTGGAATTTGCGGACACCAAGCGGCCCCAAGGCGCTGGTCGAAAAAGCCTTTTGCCAAGGTTTTTACTATCCCGCCGCGCTACGAGATGCAGAGGAGGTCATCCGCAGGTGTGAAGGATGCCAGTTCTACACTCGGCAAACCCATTTACTGGCATAGGAGCTCCAAACCATCCCCATCACCTGGCTGTTCGTAGTCTGGGGCCTCGACATGGTGGGACTCCTCAAAAAGGGCCCATGTGGTTTCACTCACCTACTCATAGCAGTCGACAAGTTCACCAAATGGATAGAGGCCAAGCCCATCACCAACATCCGCTCGGAAGAGGCGGTCAAATTCTTCCTCGACATCGTCTATTGGTTTGGCGTTCCTAACTGCATCATCACCGACCATGGGACTAACTTCATCGGGAAGAAGTTCCTGGACTTCAGCGATGGATACGGCATCAGAATCGACTAGGCCTCGGTCGGACACCCACGTACCAACAGTCAGGTCGAGCGTGCCAATAGCATGGTCCTCCAAGGACTCAAGTCACGCATCTTCGACCGACTCAACAAGTACGCCGGGCAATGGGTTGCAGAGGTCCCAGCGATCCTCTGGAGCCTAAGAATGATCCCGAACCGATCCACAGGGTTCACACCCTTCTTCCTGGCCTACGAAGCTAAGGCAGTACTGCCCTCCGACCTCAACCACGGTGCCCCAAGAGTGAAGGCTTTCGACCGAGCCTGAGCTGAGGAGGCTCAGCAAGACGCCGTCAACCTGCACGAGGAGGCCCGCAAGACGACTGTCATCTGCTTTGCTCGCTACCAGCAAACTCTCCGTAGGTACCACGAAAGGAAGATCAGGGGGAGGATACTCGAAGTCGGCGATCTCGTACTCCGGAGGACCCAATCAACAAAGGAAAAACAAAAACTCTCTCCACCGTGGGAAGGACCTTATACGGTGACCGAAGTAATTTGACTGGGCACCTGCCGACTAGAGGACGACAACGGCAACGTTCTTACCAACACTTGGAACATTGAACAGCTACATCATTTTTTCCCCTAAATTTTGGTCTTACCGCTTTTTAGTCAAACACTTACTCCTATAAAGCACCCTAGCCCGAACACTTTTAGCCCGGGCCACTCGGGGGCTCCATAAGGGAACAATACTAAGAATTACCTCTCTTTTTTACTATCACGTGGTAAACAACCTTGTCCCCGAACGGAAGCACATTCCATTCCTATGATTGCCCTACATAACTTTGTTCTCACTCCTAACCGAACGCACCCAGCCGTGACCTATAGTTACGAGCAGCCGAGCCCGCGGGCCATGCCTAGGTTCTTAAAAAGTTGTAGCCTACGGAACTAATAGGCAGGTGTGAGAAAAGAAAGGACAAAAACAAAGGCTATGCTAGGATAAAAATAGGGACTGGATAGTAATTCTATCACAAAAACAGAACTGATGTATTCGTTGATACAAAAATTGTTCACATGGGGACTCACTCACAAACTCAACTATTACATTTTCTAAAAATACTTCTAATCCAAAATACTACTGCGGCCGCTCGACGACATCGCATGAATGCCACCGGACCTAACCTCCTCCGCTGGGGCCCTGCTCGGTTCCGCTCCCTCAACTTCGGCGACCGCAACGGGTACCTCAAGGGCATCGCACCATAGATGCTCAGCAGAAGAGCATGGAGCTCCTGACCTTCTCATGCAGTCGAGACAGCTCCTAGTCAGGGATGCTGCTACCAAGGAATGGCCGCCATGGCTAGAAGAGATCTCATCAAACTTTATGAACTGGCCAACCTGAGCAGCTGCAGGCGTGGAACCCTCCACCGGCACGGTCCTGAGCAACTTCCCCTCCGACAAGGCTTGCCCGGCGAAGATCCACCGGCTAAGTCCACACACGGCTCCATCATGAAGAAGGCCTCGCAGATGAGTCCAGCACCGCCCTGCCTTCGGCTCGACATCACACTCCGGATTTAAGAAAGGATATGTAAGTCCTCCCCCTAGCTCACCCTCTCTCTCACCTAGGAACCGCCATGGCATATAGGCACTCTAGGAGAGAAAGAGGAAGGAGGAGAGACAATAGTTGGAGAACAGGCAAAGGACTACGACGCAGAGACATCTCCCTCCCCATATTTAAGGAAGAAACACGGCAGCCGAAGAGGGGCAAAAGATCAGAGCGAAAAACTCTCCACCTTCCCCCATTCAATACGGACGGGAAACAATGGGACGCACGCTGGCCGACGGAACGATGTCGGGTCAGACGGAACGCCGCCTGGTGAGACAAAACGTGGCCTAGCTATGGCCCACCACTATCGCACGACCGGGCGCAAAAACTAAAATGTCACCACACGCAGGCAGCTCTCTACATCCCTAGGCAGGACTTGGAAAAACCCAAAGCGGGATCTCCGCCGGGAGAGACCATCGGGCTTCCTAAGTCGATCGAACGGCTCAGAAAAACACAACCAAGAGACAGGTAGGAATCAAAGGGACGCCCCATGTAGGCCATGCCGACTCCGTCACAAATGATGAGCATGGGTCCCGGTTGGACGTTTCCGACTGAAGCTTTCCAAACCCCATCACTCTAGTCATCAAGGTACTCACTACCAACCCCCACTATTTCTTTATTTAAATCATTTTCATACATCCATATGCACATTCATTCCATACGCCCATGCCTCCCGGACAATTTGGGCCCTGAACCGCCCGGGGGCACGGGAACTAAGCATCGCACGTGTAGCAAAATGCATCACAACGCTCCATGTTGTGTCACGAAGCGGTGGTTGCCTCATTCGACATGAGCAACCAATAGAGCTAGGGGAGAAAAACATAGATGAGCCCCGTGCGGCCCTCGCCCAGTCTGGCAGACTGGGTCATCTCAAGCTTCTCGTTCGATCCTGAACCTCTTGCCAAGCCCATAGAATCTCCATCGAGGGGAGGTCATTAGGCCACTCGGGTTGGTATCCGGAACGACCCAGGCATCTACTGAGTTGTAGGTAAAGGAGCAGTGGAATGTCATAAGAGGGCTATGCCGACCCCGTCACGAACGACGGACTCGGATTCCACTCGATCATACCCGTTAGCGAACTCACCGAGTGCGTCACTTGAGCCCGAGCGATCGGGACAAGCGACAAAACTCAGCCCCTCTGGTTATGAGGAACCGAGGACGGGGTAATGCACACAACTCAAACCGACCCCTACTA
Organism: Miscanthus lutarioriparius; assembly: GCA_904845875.1. Taxonomy (NCBI): domain Eukaryota; kingdom Viridiplantae; phylum Streptophyta; class Magnoliopsida; order Poales; family Poaceae; genus Miscanthus; species Miscanthus lutarioriparius. Next base: position 32,522 of record CAJGYO010000457.1, on the reverse strand, counting down.
AGGCCCGATAGGGCTCGGGGGGCTAAGACACAAAACGCCTGGGTCTGCGACCCCAAACTCACCCCATCCGGCTACGCTTCGACTACGCTCCAAAACTACCTGGGTCTGCAACCCCGAACTCGCCCCATCTGGCTACGCTCCGACTGCACACCAAAAACACCTGAGTCTGAGACCCCCAACTCGCCCCCTCAGGATCCACGACTCTGACTCGCCCAATCCCACGGCGCGCACCGATGCCAGGATCAGCGAGCTCCGTCTCATTTGATCCATGAACTAACTCCCTCAGGATCCACGACTCCGACTCGCCCGATCCCACGGCGCGCACCGACGCCAGGATTAGGGAACTCTGTCTCGTCCGATCCATAAACTAACTCCCTTGGGATCCACGACTCCGACTCGCCCGATCCCACGGTGCGCAACGATGCTAGGATCAGCGAGCTCCGTCTCGTCCGATCCCTGAACTAATAATCAGGGTCCACGGCACACATCGATGCTGGGATCCATGACTCCCACTCGCCTAATCCCACAGCGCGCAACGATGCCAGGGTCAACGAGCTCCGTCTCGTCCGATCCCCAAACTAAACTATCAGGGTCCACGGCGTGCACCGACACTGGGATCCACGACTCCGACTCGTCCGATCCCACGGCACGCAATGACGCCAGGATCAGCAAGCACCGTCTCACCCGCTCCTTAAACTAAAACCACCACGGCTGCGCAACAACACGCACACACGCCCGCTACAAAAACCCCCCGGATGATTCTGCTTGAATCACCCGTGGGCTCGGGGGCTACACCTGCCGGTGCGCTCGCGCGCACCCGCTGACAAAACAAAAACCTCCCCCATTGGCAACACAAAAAAAACCCTAGACGGTTCTGCCCGAACCGCCTGGGGGCTCGGGGGCTACACCCATAGGTGCGCTCGCGCGCACCCACCGTCAAGACAAAAATCCCCCAGACGATTCTGCCCGAATCGCCCGGGGGCTCGAGGGCTCCTGCCAGGTTCATAAACCCAGGGTCCCTCGCGGACTAGCTTCCCAACAGAGGCTCGGCCCAGGCAGACCACGCGCAACTCATGGGCTGGCCCACGTACCCAAACGACAGGCCAAAAGAGCAATCCAATCTCCGACTAAAAGGCCTGGACGAGGAGGAACAGGACCCATTTTCTGACTCTGGCCCGCCTCTCCGACCAGAACGCTCACTTTGGTCTCTAGCCCACCTCCGGATGGCCTCTCCGACCGGAAGGCCTGGCCAAACGCTGTTTTCGACTCCGACCCGATCTCCGATCAGGGATGCGCCAGACCCTTGCTCACTACTCTCCCCCTAGTGCGCTCAGAGGGGAGTCCTGCAACCTTCCAGGCATGTCAGAACCCAAGCAGTGTTGTGGGCGCCGGCTATTGCCCCTATAGTGTTGTGGGCGCCATTTAACTCGCATACGATAAGGCTCCCCCCACATGCCTCTGGGCATCGATAGTGTTGTGGGCGTCGACTTCCACCATACCGGGGGAACATGGTAGGCCCCTTTGCATATCTCCAGGTACCAACAATATGGCAGGTGCCGACGTTTGCCATACCTGAAGAAGACAATACAACCTCCCACATGCATCTGAAATTCTACATTAACATCCACAGTGTTGTGGGCACCTACAATCATTTTGTACCCGCCGGCGTGGGCAACAAGGCTTAGAAGCAAACGTACTCTCTCCCTCTCACTTATAAAGCCATCCCCTTCATCTATAAAAGGGGATGCGCTCCCTGCAATGTAAGACAGTTCTGATAAGTTCTCTTTAGTTGACTCAAGTTCATACAAGTCATTCCAGATTTATTAGATCAACCAAGTTCACTAGTTCACAACCACAGAACCGCCAGGTTCGAACCTCAAGCGCACGCTTGAACACTTAGCTCATAGCGGGGCTCCTGTCGCTCTTGGTCCTTCTGACCGGAGATGACCGGACCTCTTGTACACCCCATCTTTCTCCTCCTCGTTTGTAACCCCACTGCAAACTTAGAGCACCTGGGCTCAGGAATAAAGTCACCAACCGACTCAAACTTGACGTAGGGCACGTTGCATGAACCAGTATAATCCCTGTGTCATTGAGTGCTAGGCCACCTCCAATCACAACGTATGGCAAAACTACAAATACTTACTAGTTGGTCACATTCTGCACCGACACCAGGAATAGTGCAAAGAATTCATTCATAGACGGTGGTGGCAGTGGTGGTAAGTCGCCGTCATTGCCCTCTTGGCTACTGCCTGCTCCAGCACGAGTGCGAGTCATCTGTAAAGTTGCAACAATAAGTGATTATTGGATTACGTCAAGAGATTGCAAATGAATTATATAATCTTGTCAAACTGAAATTACTAGAGAGAATCTTAAATTCATACAATAAAACAGAGACACAATAATTCATTCTTGTAACATGACACTACCAATTTGATCACTTATCGGGCTCGCAGCGCGTTAACATACAAGTCATAATCACCAGTAAAACAAAACTAGAATTTCATTGAAGTTCAACCCATCATGAAACAAACATGCAAAGTGCCAATATTACACAGAACTTCAATCGCAATTACCAAACTTCAAACTACAAGTCCATTACACAAATAGCAGGGATACATCTAGCGCTTTGACTAGTCACTAGGCGATTCTAATCTTCAATATGACCACTGTCAAGCTCAGAGATAGGATCATCCTCATTCTCTAGCTCCACTTCTTCTTCGTCCCAGCCATCATCTTCAACTAACATCTCTGGATCTTCTTCTTCCTCATCAAGGATCGGGTGCAGTTGGTTGTTCAGAAAATACACCTCATGCTGAAGATCAACCACTACATTCTAGGTCTGTGCAAGCTGCTGGCGCAAGTCCCTCTCGACACGGTCCTGCTGGACGCTCAAGGCGTGGGTCCTGCCTCATTCTGCTTCTGCCGTAGCTGCATGGTTGTTTGCTAGGATCCGCTGGCACATAGCTGTGAACGCCTCGGCACAGGCGGCCTTCAGCTATTCCCATAGTCCTGCTAACATTGTTTGATCATCTGCTCTTGCCTCTTGGGTGGTAGCTCTCTGCTGATCAACTTGCTATATTTAGGTGTGGAGATTTCCCAAAGCTACATATGCTTGATCAGTTTCCCATCGAGCCTCACTTGCTGCCTTTTTGTGCTTACGCATGCGCTTCTTTAGCTTACACTATGTAGCTTCAGCTCTCATGAGCTTATCCATGCAAGTGGTACAGGACTCCTGCTAGAAGTCCCTAGTGTCTTGATGAGTGTAGAACATCTTCATTACTGCAAACATGGCGCTCATAGCAGGACTAGAACTGTCTGCCCGCTCATCTCGATCTCGGATCAACGCATTGTTGTTGCGCTATGCCCATACTATTGTGGACGGATCCACTTGAGGAAAAGTACCAGTGGCGCTGCCGGTAAGCTTATCCCCATGCTGCTGACAAATCTGACTCAGTACCTCAAAGGCTACTTCTTGGGCAGCCTCCCAAGGAGTTCTCCCTTCAGATTCCGCCTTCCATTCCTGCCAGAAGGGTGCTTGGGTATGAGCTGGTATGGTCAGCCGTACTTCATACCATGGTCGTCCCTCCAGGTATACTTCTGTCGGATACCATAAAAAGGGGTACCCTAAGCAAGAACCAAAAAGATCGCTTAAACCTCGCAAATATCAAAGCCAAAGAATAATCACAGGGTCTCGGCCGATTCTCCGACTCACCCGAAGCCCGCATCGCAATGAATCTCCGTCTCGCCGAGGCCCTCTCGTCGAGGCCCTCTCATGCCGAGGCCCCACCCCGCAAGGCCTCGGACGGGTTACCAATTCTCCGCTTCGCCCGAGGCCCTGCGAGTGAAGCCTCGGACGAAGTACCGATTCTCCGACTCGCTCGAGGCCGGCTCGGCAACAACCTCGTTAGCCCTGCCTCGACTGACTTCTCTAACAAAATGTCATGCATCCAACCACTCCCGCAATGTCAGCCGCACGTGGGCGTAGTACAGCAGGGTGGCTGACGCGACATGAGAAAGGACAGAATAGGGGTTACTGGCCACTGTGCTTAGCACTGTGCCCATGCCTAGCACCCGTACTGCACTGTGCTACTTAACTCTTGCTCCTGGAGCAGCATGGCATGGGGAAGCAGGCATGGGTCACTGTAGCCTCGGAATCGGTGCATGAGACCAACTGCTCCATCCAAAGCCTCGGCAATCCACTACAGGGTCTCGGTAGACTCAGGATTCACGCCCACCGAGCTCCCCACAATGGCTTGGCCTCGGCACCAACTAAGCCTTGGCTCTTTTCACCATCAACCCATAGCGACCAGCACATCATCGGCCATGCCCTGCGTCAAGCTGTCACTAGAGCGCCCACGTCATACAAGATCGGGTGTGACCGGCGCGTTGCTCTAGTACATCAAGGACAAGACCACTCTGTTGACCATGCCACTACAGTAGTAAGCTACAGGACTCAAGCACGTCACCTCCGCTCGCCGCATGGCGAACACATGTATCACCCCTGTCCCTCCTTCAAATATAAAAGGGGAGACCAGGGCCGTTCTTAGGACAAGAGGCACTCACGAGCTCACAGAGAGAGGCTCACGTAGACACACACTCTCCCCAGCTGCCTGAGAGCAACGCCTCAAGCAGCCCACACCGCTCCACGCTGAGACCTAGGACCAGTTCCCTCTCTCACCTAGCTGGTAACCCCCTACTACAAGCACTTCGGTGTAAGGAATACAAGATCGATCTCTCAGACTGGACGTAGGGCACCGATTGCCTGAACCAGTATAAACATTGTGTCTCTTTGCATCACCATCCGGGATTAGGGGCACGCAGTTCACATTCACTAGTTGGTTGAGGACCCCCCGGTCCGAAACACCAACAACTTCATTCCAGTAATAGAGGGGCGGTTCGTAATACCCCGCATAGTGCAAGACTCTCCAAAGTAGGGCAGGAGTTCCAAACATCAACATCAAACTCTCACTTCCAGCCGGTGCTGCCATCTGTACCAACAACATGTGCAACTTTCATGAGACAAAGTCATAATGGATAAGAGTTACATAACCGAGTAAGAGATTTATAAGGGGAGGAACAATGAAAGTATGGAATAATGATTTATCATGATGCATGCATGTTCCGTACGTCCTTACAAACTTAGGAAAAATTATTTCTAATGACATACATGGTGACATACATATGTTCTCTCATATATAGCGTAGCTAGTCGGGCTACATGTTTCGCTCTTAGTGTACCTGCACAAGAATTTCATTTCAGCCCAACCCCACAATTATATATGCAGAATGTAAATCTGGGCTCTAAGTTGTAATCTAAATACTTCGATATATATACCCATATATATACTTTCATATCAAAGCTACCCAAAAGTAAATACGTCATCTATATACATATAAATATGCATACACAGTCGTATCAAAGCTAACCCACAATTAAATACCTCCGTATATATATGAGACATATATATACTTTAGTATCAAAGCTAGCTCTCCCCATAGACCGCACGCTCACAACTTGCGGTCATGCCACTGTAATGATGATTGGCATCTTACCTTGGGCATAGAGGCATTTGATCCATACATTACCACTCAAATGAATGGCATCCATAAAATAGCATGTCATATGAACGACAAAAATGAAAACCCCCAAGTTAGTACTTAATTAGCCACCTAAAGTCCTTAATTGGGCATAAAAGAAGTGATCACTGGCACACTTTAGATTCAAATTCTAAGTTTTAAACACCTATTTATATAGCTATTAGTTGCTAGAAACTGGTTTTAGAAAACAAAAACCTTTGTTTTAAATACACGTGGCAATTAATGTTGAATCTTGCTCTGATACCAGCTGTCGTAGAACCAACCAATTTATAAGAGCACAAGTACAATGGCAGCCCGCAAGCGGTCGCACTGTCATACTTGAGCCCATATAAACTCGATAGTCCGTCGAGTACCACGACGAGTCTCGATTAATGATCCACAAACAACCAAGATCGTACATGATTCAACATACATGTCACATGTTACATAAAGTTCACAGATACAGTTCATTCATCAGAGTACGAAATAAGGTTATTACAAACCAAGTTCGGTAAATAGTAGCAGAAGCAAATTAAAGTTTGAAACTAGCATTTGTCAACATAGTTCAAATACAGTGTCAACTCATGATCACAATCCACAAAAGCATATAAGAAGGATTATTAAGGATGCCTGCCCAGGGCTCACTCCTCATCCATGGTGGGACAGAAGCAGTGCTTGCAATAGCCGTGATAAACTGTACCATCTGCAACAATGGGAATAAAACCCTGAGTACGAAAAGATACTCAGCTAGACTTACCCGTCATAGACCAGAAATAAATTGACTCCAAGGATTATGCAAGGCTTTATAAGTGGAGGTAGCTTGACTATTTTTTGCATAAAAGCGATTAACTCAGTTATACAATTATACTTTGGTCATCAAGTTAATTATAGATATTCATCTCTAGATTAGCAACTATCATGTGCCAAACATGTGGTATATCATTTGATAGCATACAATAGTAACCATAGCTGGTGTAGTAATTCTATGTTTATCCAAACCATCGCATTTCATAATACAATTACTACGATGTTGGAGCTAGCCAAGTTTTTCACTGTCCGGGAGAGACAATGATTCGAATCGATTTCAACCAGCTGGGAATTTATTCCTAACATAAACCTAGGTAGACCAGATCAACGGTCACCTCAGGTCACCTTTGGTACAACTCAAGTCCACATTTCGCGGGTTCGCCCAACGCCGCACAATCAGGGACAACCAGCTGCCAGGACGCTCAAGCCCGGCCTCCCCTTGGGCTCACGTCTGGCTCCCCGCACATCCTTACTACCATCTAGAGTATGCACTTTTATAGAATAGGGCTCGGCCTGAGTTGAGCTACTCGGCTTCACAGTCGGAACGAGTTATCCGGCCAGCTAAGTGATAGGCATGCGTTCAATCTTGTCAGAAGTGCCAACAATGGTACGGTCCTTAATCAGCACAGACGGAATCACATGAGTCAACCTACACATAGATTCCACCCAGCCTCCATTTATATTACCCCATGGTTCTTTTCCACGATAGCAAATATAGCCAACTGTGATTCGGTATCCACCTATATCTCGTAGGTGACAGGAAATCACCCGACATCTACCGGTCTAAGCATGGCTAAGCATATATTCGATCCTAGACCTACACAGGGTTAAAGGTATATATAACTGGACAAGGTAGTTCTATGCATCAAGTGTTTCCAATCAACTCTTATAACCTAATGCATCAAGCATAAAGGACTCAAATGATATTTTGTAAAACATGGAAGACTTAGAATGCTCTAGGGCTTGCCTTTAAGGAAAGAGGTTGGCTGGTGATCTAGGCACTCAGGGAGATCTTTGGGAGTCTGCTCCTCTTCTCCTAGAGCTATGGCTTGGGGCATCTCCTACTGATCCCCTTCCTCTTCTTCGTTGAACTCCAACAGCGTTATCTCTTCGGACGATCCTATATGAATGAGCATGAAATAAGATATCATGAATGCATATACGATGACACTTGTAATATGATATAACGTGAGGAATGCATCCCTATAAGTGTTTTCAACAGCATCGTATTAAAGTAATAACAAGTGCATCTTATTTTACTGAGTAGGTGCATATTTTTTTCTATTACTTAAGCAACCACTTTTGTACTCTATTTTCTGGACTATAAGACAACAGCTACTTGTTTTGACCATAACTAGAATTATATACATCAAAATAATATGGTTCTATACATTCTGGAAAGCTTATGAAATTACCTACAACTTTCTTTTAATACCCTTAATGTGATTCAATAGTTATCTAGGTCAAACAATTCAGTTATTTAAATCTGTCCAGAGAGCAACCATTTTGGACAGCAAACTTCTAATAGACAAAACTCTTAAACCATAAGGTCTATGACTATGAAAATTTAACACAAGATAGATCAGTAAGTTATCTACAACTTTGTTATTAACAAGTTTTACAGAAAAGACCATTATCACCATGAAATCATCAACTCAACTAAAACTATACATGCAGCCATCTAGTTAAATTATAAAGCAATAATTAATTAGTTGCATACAACCAATTGCTCTTAAGCCTTACTACTAACATCAACAGTTCATTTGTATCACACGTACCATAGAAAACAGCATGGTCAAGCCTAATTTATTTATTTAAATGCCTTTATTAATTTAATTAGATAATTAGGTGAAATAACAAACATATAACAAAGTTGCACAATAAATTCCTTTAAAATTCCAGTAGCTTTTAGATGATCCCAATAGACTACTGTAAAAATTTCATACCATTTGAACATGTATAACATCCTCTACCAAAATGATAAGGTAGCAAAGTTTATTTTAGTGAAAATAGTTAACCCTATAGAAAAGTGTCAAACAACAGATTCTATATTTTTCTTAGTTTCATCCTAGTGCCATAATATTGTACAAAAATTTTCATGGCAATATGTTACTTATTCTTATCCCTATAAATTTTCTCAGAAAACACCATTTATTAATAGATAAATAGAAATACCCTAATTTAATCAAGTTTACTACAAGTTTATTATTTTTTCTAGCTATAGCATGTCAACACAAGACCAACAAAATTGGAATCATAATTTTATCACATTCCAAGCTCAAGTTACACATTTTCCAAGATTGTAAACATTCAAAAAGCACTTATCTAGCTATATTTTATTCACCTTTAAAAATACCAGAAACAGTACATTTCATATTTTTATAAAATGCTACACTTCATGAGGAATCCAACAAAATTTGGTTCACCAAAATTGGACACTCCTAGCTCTAGATATGATTTTCCAAATTTAGCACAAAAATCTAGAAAATAAATAACAAAAACCTAAACTATACTCGCTGACGCATGGGACCCATGAGTCAGCGAACCCCACATGTCAGTGAACCAAAATAGGGCACGGTGGTTGACCGGCGCTAGCTCATCGACGGTGAACTTCCCGGCGAAACTAACCCCACCTTCGTGCTCTCCTCACCCGTGTCGACAGGTACCGGTGGTGGCGGCGCGGACGCACCGGAGCATGCTCGTCGCTAGAGATGGCGGCACGGCGGCGCTGCGTGGAGGTACGCCGACCGCTACGGGCCATGGCAAGGCCCGGCGAGAAGCGCACGGGCTCTGCGGTGTCTATGCAAACCTACCGAAGCTACCTAGGTTAGGTGAGACACGCCGACGAGGTTTGTCCGCGTGCGCGGTGGTACGGCGGCGAGAGCGCGGCGGCGCTGCGCGGCGTGTTCTGCGCCGGCGAGGCAACTATTCACCATAGGGTCACGCTACAAGCTAAGACACACCCTGACCCAACTCTAATGCGAAGAAGTAGGAATGTGCAAGGGAGCCGAACAGCGACGAGCTCGCCGTGAAGGCGGCCATGGAAGCCGAGATTCCGACGAGGGCAAGAACGGCGAATTCGCCCTCACCGTGGCTTGCCTAGCCCTGCTACTGCATCGAGGAGGTAGAGAGGAAGATGGCGCAACTACTGACTAGATGGAGATGGCAATGGTGCGGTGGAGCGGGCACTAGGCAATAGCGGAGTAGCGCGGTGGCACGTCGGCGAGAGCAGCTCCGCTGCGAGCGCAAGAACGAGCAGTAGAGAGGGCGAGAGCGCGATGGAGTGAATGAAACGAGCAGCATGGTTTCTCCTTAAACGCACGCCAACTAGCTATGGTGGGGGCCCGATGGCGGCCAGGCTCTATCCTCGGTCGGCCACGACGGCGTGACACCATGGCCATCAGAGCATCGATCGCACGACTAACAGCGCCAAATAAACCCTTCCAATCTCCTAAACCAAAGCGAGTTAGCAAAAACTTATTTAACAAAAGTTGTAAAGCTACATACCAGCTCCAACTTTGCTTAAGTGATCTAGGGCTAATTCGCAAAGGTTAGCAAGTTGCATCATCACAAAGTCAGCCACAACGAAACTATAAACTCAATAAGTTCCAAAAAAAGTACAATGTTGATTTTTGTGATCCAAATTCAAGCATTATAGGAGCTGAACTAGCCTATGACCCAAAAATAAAAGTTGTTACACTACTTGAGTTCTACAACTTTGTTTTAGGGTGCACATCCATGCAAAGTTTCTAAAGTGATGTTCAACTCCAGTCAAACATACAACTTGAAAATGATGATTTACTCTATAGCTATGACTTAGAGACCAAACTAGCCTTAGTCATGAATACCAAAGTTGTTCCTAGTGACATTCTAAACATGTTTAAGGTATTCCTAAGGTTCCACACACACTTTATACATTGGTTACATGTAAACCCTAGCATAAGTAAAGCATTTTAGTGACAACACATGCAATATAAGCAAACATAGAGATAATATTTGAAATACTCATGCTCATTAATGATCAATGATGCTTGTGCTCATGCAATGCCAAGGCTAAATGCAAGCTTAACACATAGGGTGTTACACTTCGCCAGGGCGACCCTGGTACAAGCGATAAATCAAGGCTTGGGTCACTGGTTCGTCATGGTTTGAAGCACGATTAGAAAGAACTCGGTCGCCGTGGATCATGGGTATGTGACTATGTGAACTATCCCCGGGGGTGAACCTTGTTCAGCCACTAGCGTGAGTTGGGCCGAATTACTCGAGAGTTTGGGGAATGCTGGGATAAAGTGTATGGACATCATGCTATCTGGTTTGCTTTGTGGGTCGGCTCTAGGTTTCTTGGAACTATAGGTGAGCCTATACGTGTATGTGAACCAGCTTAGGTAGAGAGGTTAGGGTCATGGGACACGGCGAGCCCCCAAGCGCCGGTTCGTGGTGGTGTCGTTGTGGTCCCTAGGCTGTGAGCTAATGTGGGCATTTCTTTGTTGCTTGAAGCGGTCGTAGCTGACGTGGGTCGATCCCTTGGGATGTCTTGGGCCAGCCCTTGATAGCCCAACGTCCTCGACGGGCTCGTGAGCCCCCGAGGATGACTTCTTCGTGTCCGGCCTGTCATAGTCTCTGGCCAAGAAGGCTCGCGTGTTCTGGTGTTTGAGTCCTAGCAGCGCAACGACATCGTGGTCTTCGCCCTTCCGCTTTCCGGTGTGGTTGCTGCTCTCGACGAAGAGCTGGCGTGACCTGTCGTTGCGGAAGCAGGTTCTAAGGGCAACGTGGTTCGGTCCGCTCGGCGCAGCACGTGGTGTACTCAGGGAGCCTGCTTCCTCGGATGCACGTGCCTCCGAGTGTAAGCTAACAGTTTGTTGGGTTATGATGGACAGTTTGTCCGCCATGCGGGATTGGGCCCTGGTTTTAGGTTTGGCTTTGCGAGGCATGGCGCCGGGTAGCCACCTGATCACCAACGACGACGATGCATGGTGGTGGGTGATCTCGTCGCTTGTGTATGCCCTGACATGCTGTGTTCTACCGGTGGTGGAGTCGCCGCTCAGGGCGTGGCTCTACCGCCAGACCTAGGCTTCCCACGCAGTCGACCTAGATGGGGTAGAACTGGTGATGGGCATCGACCCATTAGTGTGGATAACCTTGTGGTTTCCCAAAAGGATGTGGCCGGTTGAGGCCATTCCCTGGGTGTGTTCGCCATGAGTCGTGGGCCTTTGGCTCCCTAGGTGGAAGATTTGGCCATGGCTGGTGACGAGAGGTACCCCCCCTATGTAGGTAAACTCTGGGATGCTGCCACTGAGGGCAGTTCTGAGAGTGTGTCCGCCGTAGACTGCGGGGTCCAAATCTCTAATGTGGAGGTCTGGACCGCAGCCGAAGGCGGACACGGGCGCTGGCCCTCTGAGGCTAGTGAACTCATAGTTTTCGTGGCAGATGTGGCTGCCATGGGCCATTCCGCGAGCGAGTCCACCATTGGTGCGAGGAGCCATCGCTTCCTTCTCAACAAACGAGAGTGCACGACTATCCCCTACCTAGCGCGCCAACTGTCGGCGTTTTGTAAACCGAACTAGTAAATTTATACGATTGCCGCGTTGCTCTAGGATGACGATGGTAGCATCCAAAAGACACGAGGATTTATACTGATTCAAGCTAGAGCCCTACGTCCAATCTCAGAGATGATCGAGTGCGTGTTCCTCGCTTGAATGCTCTGAAGTTCTTACAATGGAGGGTGCAAGAATGATGGAAGATGTAGGATAGCTAGAGCTAAGAGATGAACTGCCTGAAGGGAAGCTTCAGGAGTCCGGTGGTGTGTGGAATGAATTAAAATGAGAATATCTCGGGATGGTGCCCTGGTTGCCCTTATATAGAGTTTGGGGCCAGGGCAGGTACAAAGAAGAAGGTTCTCCCGACCAAGGGGTCGTGAGCCTGAGGGAGGGTCCTAGCTAACTTGGCTTGCAAGTTACGTCGTCTTGTGGCGCATGTCCGGGCATGGTTGTCATCATGGTCTTGTGCCCATATCGTGGTAAGGTGTGACATGGTGCTACTGTGTCGGCCATGGGGGCACTGTAGGCACGGTGGTGGTTCCACCATGGTCTTCGTCATCGTCTCCGGATTTTCTGGGGCGTCGTATAGGAGTTGGTAGCCTCCCCAGGTCGCCGATCGCCTGGTCATCTTGCAGAGGAGGTGGCCATGATCCCGAGCTCCGGGGTCGTGGCTTCCGCCGGTTTGGACGGCTTCTAAGTCAAGGCCTCCGTTGTGGATCCTATCCCGTAGTGGATACAATCATACACACATCTTATCGGGCTGTATCTGGACAGCGGGCACCGTACCTGGCCGTTACCACTATGCGGTATTTGTCTTGTTCATGCTATATGGCGCGGGGATGGCATCTGGCCGGATCGAGGTGACCGTTATCCCCTTGGTCCTTGCGGGGTCAGTGCAGCGTGCTCACTCCTGTTAGAGCAGGCACGCTAGGCTGGGTCTGACCTCTCCTCGTTCCTCCTAGGGGTCGGGCCGGTGGAGAGGTCGTGAGTTTCTTGTGTGTCGTGCGGCTAAGTCTGATGAAGGGGCTGTGGCCGACTTTGGCCTTAGCGCTTAACCTGGTTTTCTTGGATCAGCTGAGCCTCGGTCGTTCGGGTCCTTACTAGCCGATGTATCATGAATCGTTCGTCCTGCTAACTAATTGATGCATTTAGACATCCGGGATTATAACCCCGACAGAATCCCAACTTCCATCTTTGAGATGGACGACGACCTCGGCTGCGACAACTTCAGTCCGCCGGACCGCCTGCGTGCTGCTCCTCGAGGTGCACCATGCACCACGCCGCCGGGCGCCTACTTAGCTGCCCTCCATCGCCATCACACGCTGGGGGACACGGCACCGCCCCACGTCGCTGCCGGCCAGTGTGATGCTGATGTCATCATCGACTCCGACGAGGGAGCATCCGTCCCGCGCGTGCCACCAGCTGCTTCCTGCTTGAGACGGTTACCAGCGAGCCTGGACAGGCAGCTGTCGCAGTGCCACCCATGCAGGCGGACGCCGGGCAGCGTCGATCCCTTGCGCCGGCAAAGCCGCAGGCAGGTGCCAACGAGCCCCTACGGGCCAGCGATGGTGAGCCTGGACACAACAGACGCCGGTACCAGTGCGCCTCGTGCAGGCTAGCATCAGCGGCGGCGAGCGGCGAATTATCTCCGGCGCTGATTCATGTGTGCGTTCCGTATATTAGTGAAATTACTAAACTATCCTTAATTGTACTTAATTAATTCCTTTTACATCATACGTCTGCAAAAAAAATTCATAAGAGGAACTACCGGTCCCTCCCAAGCACAGTAAAGCACAGTAAAGCATTTCCTTTAATATATATTTAGTCAAAGTTATTTCTCGAGAACCGAAAATGACAGATATTTAGAGACTGAGTGAGAGTACAGAGTAGCTCATAACATAGATAGCCACACATGACACTCTTACATAATTTTAGAATGTATGTATGAGCCTAATTTTTAATTAAGATATAACTTTTCTCTTTCCTTTATTAAAATATGGAGAGAGAAAATGCTTAGAGCTAGCTTATGATGAGTCACCCATTATGCCATTACGGGTACCCTAATAAACAAGTTTCGCTGGCTGTCCTTGGAACGGAAACTATTATGCCGATGATGTCTGCCGGCATGGCCCCATGACGATCGCCGAGGGCCAAGATCCTCGTCACTGATTCCCTCTTGATTCTGCGTGACTAGTATAAGCGCAACTAGATAGCTTGTTTTATACTAGTATATTTTACGTATATGATAAAGTGGTGTTGGTACCAGTCACATGAAATGCGATGGATTAAGGACAAAGCTACAGCCACCATTGCACCTTTCATCTGTGGAAATGGAATAATAGTTCTAATATGCCTCGGCGAAACTGCCAGGGATCGGAACACAAGTCAATAAACTCAGCTTGTGGTATCCTAAAAGCACATATTGTTTTATCCACTTCTTTTTTATAATTACAAAGAAATTGAGATATGTATGTGCTATACATACCATGAGCACTTCGTAACATTCCGGATTTTCTTATGACCTGCGTACGGAGTACACCTGAACTGATGCCTACTAAAAGCTCACTAATGTTAGTGCATCTGTCAGCCCAGTTTAGGTAGGCTCGTACTTCTCTTGTTTTCCTATTCCTAGGACATCCTTAGCTGTTGAAGCAATTGAACAGTCAGATACCTTTTTTTTCTTAAACTTGAACTTGAACAGTCAGATGCCTGGTAACAATGTTCTGTAATCTCCTTAAGGTTGGATGATGTCCTGTTACTCTATCAGTTAAACGTTACAGCGGTAGGTCGGTTTGTGCTGCTGGTCTCTGTTGAGCCAGGCGTTTTGGTTCGGTTAGTTTTGGTCTAGATGTTGTTTCGGTCTCTTTCTTCTTACTCAAACATCTGTATTTCCGTTATGAGCTAATGGAAATAGGGTTCCCTCGTGTGGGAAAAAAATACATGGTAACAATGTTTTCTAAAGATTGCCGCCAAAGAAAACAATACAATGTTTTCTAAAGAATTGCAGGAGGAAAGTATGGGCCAAGATTACGACGGAGCTTCCTTTGGAGGGGTGAAACACCGGACAAAGTCTATGGGGGACACTCGATCGTCAATTGGCCAACGACTTGTGACTTGTCGTCCGAAAATTAAAGGAGGGCTTGGGATCTTGGATTTGGAATGCTTTGCATGAGCGTTAAGACTACGCTGGTTATGGTTCCAATGGAAGCAAAGGGACCGGGCGTGGAATAGCCTCGACCTTCCCTGTGACAGCTGGGATAGAGAATTATTCGCAGCATCGACAATGGTGAAGATTGGCAATGGGAATGTGGCCAAGTTCTAGACATCATCGTGGGCTGACGGGAGAATGCCAAAAAACATTGCGCCGTCTTTGTTCATGAAAGCTAGAAGGAAAAACATCACAGTATACAAGGCATTGCAAGGAAATAAATGGATTGCTTGTGTCACTCCAATGGATACGGTAAAGGAATTGCAAGAATATGTGACGCTCTGGCAAGCCGTCGAGCACATTCAGTTAGAAGAAAATACAGAGGATAGCATCGTTTGACGATGGACAGAGGATGGAGAATACACAACCAAGAGTGCCTATGCAATACAATTTCAGGGGACTTTTAGTAAACTGAAAATGATGCCGATATGGGAAGCTAAGGCGGAACAAAAATGCAAATTTTTTGCATGGACCTTGCTGCATAAAAAGATTCTAACTGCGAACAACTTGATGAAGCGGCAATGGCCACATGATCCAATATGCAAGCTCTATGGAAGTGATCCAGAAACGCCAACACACTTATGTAAAGATTGTGTTTTTCAAAGTAAGTCTGGGAGACACTGAAGCAGTGGCTTGGGCTTGCTACCATTGACACCGTGAGAATGGAAGGTTCGCTCCACAACTATTGGCGCAGATGCCATTCAAAGATTGAAAGCAAACAGACGAAAGATTTCGATGGCATCTTAATCTATTATTGGTGGAACATATGGAAGGAGCGAAATCGTAGAACTTTCCAGAACATCTCGCTGCAACCGAGACAAGTGGCATTTCTATGCAAGGAAGACATCGAGCAGTACCAGTTGGCCACGAGATCTAATGCACAAACGGTCTAGTCGTAGCAGTAGTGTTTTTAATCTTCCTGTGTTGTATCTGGGTGTGAGTAGTTTGTCTTTCAGGTGTTCTTTTTGCTGTTATCTTGCAAAGGGGATCCACAGCGTTGCGTTTACTAGGCGGTGTTCAGAGTTGGATTCTCTGGGCCTTGTGTCCAGAGGGGTGGGCTATAGTGGAGTCAGTGTTTTTCTCTTGTAATTATGTTTTGTTTCTGTTTTTTCTTTTTCCCCGTCTAATAAAAATACGGCAAAATCTTTTGCCACCTTTCAAAAAAACTATTCGTCCTTGATCCAAGATTTGTTATGTAGTATATATGATGACGGGTTCAAGGTAGCAGGGCAGTTTAACGCCCGCTCCAGCAGTGTCATGAACCCCCGCTCCACACATTTCATCCGTAGGGTCATTTTCTTATGCTTAGAGAGGTACAGCTAGTTTAGACCAAGTTTATAGAAAAAAAAATACACAAACATCTATAACATCCAACAATATTTACTTTGATTGTACATTTATTTGACATTATAGATGTTAATATTAATTACTTTTCTATAAACTTGATCAAAGTTAGACAAGTCTGACGACTTAGAACAAAACTAAAAACCACTTTCAATTTGAAACGGGAGAAGTAAATAATAAGGGATGGTATTGTTGAACGTCTCTTGTTAATGATTGATAAAAAAAAAGATCACATATTGACAGGTATATATGCAGATGCAACTACCAGGAAACTGAACACAGGTCAAGGAACACAATTATCTCGTGCCGTATACCTGGCTACCTCCCATGCATGCATGTTTCCTATAGAAAAATATTAGGATTTTTCAGAACTATTGATCTGAAATGCACCTGAGATTATAAATAAAGGTGTAATACTAGCAGGTAGCACATTTCTAGGAAAGATATCAGTTTGTCATAACTAGTATATTTTAGGCTGGCTAGCTAGTTAGGCACATTCTTTTGCTCGTCCTTATTTCCTGATTCTCCAGTAGTCGCACGACAAAGGAATTGGATATGTAGTCAGATGCTCATCGATCGGCACAATATCTTCTAAAGCAGCGGAAAAGCCAAGAGAAAATCGGAGATAGATGATGCTTAACCCGTGCTGTGCATTTTGTCAATATGTCGGCCATGTTCGCTGGTCTGAAACTTGGCTGAAATTGGCTGAAAAACACTGTTCTGGCTGAATTGTTGTGAGAGCAAAACACTGTTCCGACTGAAAAAAGAAATCGAACAAACCGAATATGGGGTGAGCCGAACAAACTGATTGCAGGCAGAGGCTATCCAGTCTTCACACGATCAACGAGTGCATGCAGATATCTATCTATTCCTCTGGTGATCTGGTCAATGCCTGATAGCCATCGATCGACAAAGAGAACTACTACTGGGGGCACTTTGGCACGTAAACAAGTGCGGAGCATAAGATGCGTGCTCCTCCTGTGCGCTTAAGCAGAGCCCGGCCGGCCATAATTAAACTTGCTTTGCTCGTAAGCTAACACGGGGAAAAGGTAGAAAAGGTAGCGTACGTTGCTGAGGCCGCCACTGCGAACAAGCCGCGTGGCTTGGTCGGGGATCTTTCCTGGTTTCAAATATGCATCGGAGCATATACGGGGCCCACAACATGAGCTTTTTTTATTCTAAATACTTATTTCTAAAAAATATTATGGGAAGATGTTTTTAATTCGTTTTCACGAGAATTCGAATCCAGACCTGCTAAGCTAGTCTAACCGGGGGGAACCGCTAGGCTAGAGGCCCTTTCGCCGTAACATGGAAAACATGGAAAGGGCATTGTAAGGCTGTGTAGCTGGCGTCAGGCGATCTGCCAGAGCTCCCTTTTGCGCCCTGAATTTCTTTTGTAGCTGGCGTCTTCTGCGCCGTTTGCCGGCGCCATGCGCGTATGGTGGTCGGAGACTTTGTGTCACGGCCACACCCGCCCTGGATCAGCTGCCGTTGCACCTTTGCTAGTTTGCTTGCTTGTTGGGTTGCTTCGTCAGCTCCCACAGTGCCATCCTCGTCATCGCGGCATCCTCCGATTTCCGATGAGACCATGCATCTATCTCCAGTTCTCCAATGCCATCATGATCATCACTGCCTCCGGATCCGAGTACGTGATGACTGGGTGGATTTTGTTCTTGTTTCATGCTGCAGGTAAAGTGATGTATAACACATCACCTCTTTAAAGATCTTGTCAAGCTGGTGAAGATAACATTATTGGATTAAAACTTGGGAGAGATAAAGGTGCCTTGCGGTATACCTATTATAGATTGGCACTGTATTTTTTCCCCACGCCAAATATCTCAGAACCGAATCCACAAACACAGAATTTTCCTCACCAAGATCGAAAACTTCACCATCCGTCGAACTAGCTCGTCTACTGCCTGGTCTTGGCCGTTGCTAGCTAGTCGATGCTTTCGAAGGCCCCGATTAGTGGGAATTTATCCTGAATTATATGGTTTTCCTATGGATTTAAATTGTTTCTTATGAAAATTCTTATACAATCATTGTAAAATTTCTATGTTCCAAACGTGTCGTAAGCATCATCAAGAAAAACAGTACCATACGTGTCGGATACTACAAAAAGGGGTACCCTAAGCAAGAACCAAAAATACTGCTTAAAGCCTTGCAAAAATCAAAGCCAAAGGACAACCACGAGGTCTCGGCAGATCTCCGACTCGCCCAAAGCTTGCGCCGAGGCCTCAGACGAAAGGCTAAAGCCTTCCGCCCCGCCAAGGCCCTCTCGCCGAGGCCCCCTCGCCGAGGCCCCGCCCCGCAAGGCCTCGGATGGGATACCAATTCTCCGATTCGCCCGAGGCTGGGCTCGGCAACAACCTCGTCACCTCCGTCCCGACCCTCCCCTGACAAAACGTCACGTTCAGTTAATGCACCCCACTACTCCCGCAACGTCAGCCGCACGTCGGCACTATACAGGCAAAATGACCGACAGGACATGGGACCGGGCGCAGCAGGGGTTACCTACCACTGTGCTCATCACTGTGCCCCCTGCTGACACCCATACTGCCCTGTGCTGCCTAACTCCTGCGCCAAGGACAAAGTGGCGTGGAGGGTCAAGTTCGGGTCCCAGTAGTCTCGGAATCAGCATGAAAGACCAAACCGTTCGTCCTCCGCCTCGTCCGAGACCCCCCGGCAAGGCCTCGGACATACTATTCCTTCTCCGCCTCGTCCGAGACCCCCCGGCAGGGTCTCGGACGTATTATTCCTTCTCCGCCTCGGCCGAGGCCGGGCTCGTCCCGCATCCCCGTCGCCTCCGCCTCAACCGTCCCACTGGCGAGCCGTCACATCCGTTTAAATGCACCTGGTCACACCTACTACGCCAGCCACGACTGACAGGGTACAGCGACAGGGGCGATGGGACAGCGGTCAAATCTCCTTTTTACCATCCCCTACTGACGGTGCAGGGGTTACCGTGCCCTGTGGACGCACGCTCCGCACTTCTCCACCTGAACCGGGTACGACGCTGACCGCCGAGACCCCCGCATCATACACAGGTCACCTCCGAGGCCTCGGCAAAGCAGGCCTCGGCACGATCAGCTACAGCACCCGCCAGGCCTTGGCACTCCACCAAGTCAGGAACACACAAGGCACGGCATGCCTCCTACAGTGGAAGCCATACTGGCTAGACGTCAACAAGGACTCCCACGACCTCAACAACCTCGTGCCTGGCCAGCACGGCGCGCCAGTCAAGTACCAATCGCCATCCCCAACGCCATGCTGCTACAGGACTAAACTACAGTAGGCTCCACATATAGCTCACTCATGTACTCCTGGCTCCCTCCTTACGGTTATAAAAGGAAGCAGCCAGGGATAGCTCGGGGAAAAAAAAGAGGAGAAATAGGAAGAACACCTGGTAGCTGTAACACCCCGGGTGTTTTAAATACTAAAACTGTCATGTCATCATATGCATTGCAAAGCATTTGGTCATATTGCAAACGTTGATATGCATTCACTAAAACAAGTTTACATTCATGTATAAGTGTTGAATTGTATTGTTTGAATCAAGTTTGAAATACCTGTATTGTTTTGAAATTCCGAAAACCTTAATTTCAGTATTTAAATTCTACCACAAAACTCATTTCAAAATCTAAGCATATTTTGGGGTTGAGCTTAAAAGCAAAAGTGTAGATCTTGTCAAGTTGTACAAAGTTGGTGTTTGGAGTTTTCAAAGTTGTTTAGTAAAATTTGAAGTAATTTGAAAAGGCATAATTCTTTAAAGTGTCCCTTTTGAATTTAAATTTGAATTTCAAAATGTAAAATGAATTTGGATATGGTTTCAAAAGCAAAGTTGTAGAACTTTTGATTTTGAACAACTTTTGTTTTTGGAGATTTTTGAGTTGTTATGAAATTTTGAGAGTAATTTGTGAATTTTGGAGAATGGCAATTCTGTAATATTGATGAACAGTGTTCACCGCTCTTGCTACATGCCGGCGAACTTCGATTTGCTTCCAGTCGCGCGCGTGGCCGTCCGGGCGTCGCGTTGGCGGCGCTACTGAAGGCTTCGTCGTGGCTTCCTTGCGCTTCCTTGGCTGCTCTATAAAGCTCGAGTCGTCGCCGTTCTTCTTTTCCTTTGCTCTATTTTCTTCCTGTCACCTTGCTCGCGTCTCCGTGAGCCCGTGTCGCCATCACTGTCGTGCTCGCCATCGATGATAAGCTAGCTCCAGCTCCGCCTACTCCTTGCGCGTCCAGCTAACCCCTCAATTTAGTCTGATTTCGCCGGAAACGCCAATAGCGTACTTCTTCTTCGCGGTAAACAATCAGCTTGGTGATCCCGCTTTCACCGCGTGGTCGTGGCCCTCCGGTGAGCTGTTGCTTCGATTAGCGTAGCTCCACTTCGTCTCGATCTTGTGATGCTTAATCCGTTGATGCTTGCTCATTTTGATCACCACATCCACCGGCACAACATCACCGACGATCCTTGCTCCGCCACCCGTTCTTTGTGCCGCGTCGACCAGCGTCTCGCCGCTTCTCGACCTTGCTCTCTGCTCCGTCGTGTTCGTGGTGAGCTACCGGTGCTTCTGTGTACCGTTTATTTAATCGCTACCGAGCTCCTGTCGCCGGCGTAGTGCCGCCGAGCCGCCGGCGTCCGCCATGGCCGATGCCAAGCTCGTAGCTCGTAGTAATTGCCTAGCTAGTGCCTTCAATCGATCTTGCCGTGATGATGTGGTCATTTTGGTACCTTGACCGTCGCCTTTGGATTCACCGTCGTGAGTTTGCGCCGGTCAGCGCCGTCGTCGTCGTAGTCATCATCATGCGAAGGTTGAAGATGACATGTGGGTCCGATGTCAGTGACTCAGCGTTCAAATGAGTTTTCTGTTTTTCAGATTTATATGAATAGTGCTGGAATTTGTTATTTTTGTGTAAATTTATTTAGAGCTCCAAAAATTATGAAAATTTTTGTGTGACTTCTTTGTGATGTATATTATGTGACAAAAATTTGAAATATTGATTTTAAGTATTTTTGGGGTATGATAAAAATTGCTCAATTAATTAATAAATGACTTTCCATGATTTTTCTAGGCTTAATTAATTATCCAAAAATTATGAAAATTGTTTTGCCACTTAGTTATCATGTAATGAACATTTACAAAAATTTTGAGCCCAATTGGAATAAGTTGATTTATTTCATAATTCTTAATTAAATAATTAATTCATAAAAGCAAATAGTAACCTTTAATGATTTAGGTTTTGATTGAATTTTTGATTGGGTGATGTCCTTGGGTCATTAGTGGATAATGATCTTTGGCAATTGATGTGTGTATTACGAAATGATTTAGTTAGATTAGCTTGTAATCGCATCTTAGTGAAGAAAAGTTGTATTCAAGTTGCTAACTTTTGCATCCATCATCGAGCATCATATTTTGTATCTCGCATCATGTTAAGCATAGTATTATTACTACGTGTAGTGAACGAAGGTGAACCTGTAGTGGTTAATCAAGCGGTTGAGGAGGTTAATCCGTCGGTTGAGGTCGGGTTGGATATCATGGACCGACTCTGAATCGGACTTTTCCACAACGAAGGCAAGCCCTTGGATGCATTTAAACCTATCTTGTGTTTTACAAATTGATTTCGCTTTTGCTTTTCAATACGCATTAAGTGATTAGAAGTCAAGTGGAAACCTAATTGATGCATTACCAACCTTGTTTTCCTTATCTACCTTGTTAACCATTTTAATTCAGTATATGGCTAGTTATGCTTAGTCATGCTTAGATAATAAAAGTCGGTGATTACCCGTCACACTGCGAGTTTTATATGGAACTTTGGTTACTTATGTTATCATGAAATATGAGCATATGAAGTAATAAATCTAGACCAAGGCGGACTCGGTGTGTGTGAGCCACAAGACATGGAGGTCTTGTGAGCAGGTTCTTTCCGCCTGTGTCAATTAAGGTCCGTCCGTTCTTGAACTGTGTGAGATGAGATTTTGTAGTACTAACCACATACTCCGGTAAGCCTTAACTTGGCTATTCTATTACGAGAATGGCTACTCACGCCTTTGGGAGTGGAGAGATGGCGAATAGTGTGTACCCATGTGGCAATGGGCTGGAGTGTGGAGTAATCAGTATTCTCGGGTGGCGCGGACTGTTCTTGTGTAGAGGATCCGAGGGTAGGTTGATATATGTAGGTCGGGACCTACATATGTCGTGGTGGTCCGCATTCCCAACCGGGTTTATAATCGGTTCAATCGTCGTTGCTCCTCGGTTATGGAGACTCAATTCTCTGCTCATCATCGTAGTATTAATAATCGGAACTTGAGTATGGTTTGAGAAAGTGTTGGATATGAAGTTTCATGATCTCAATACGGATCGTGTCACTTTGTATATGATCTTATGAAGTTTTAAATGTTGAAATAAAGAATTTTGTTAAAAGAGCTTTTACGCAAAAATAACTTTGATTATTGTTAAAGCCCTACCTTGAATTCCTAAGCTCGCATTCCCATTCTTATTTGTTATTTCGGTTAAGTCTTGTTGAGTACTTTTGTACTGTGGTTCGCTGACCCTTGTTGCAAAAAGCGTCTCATGAGTCGATCTGTTTTGGATCGTGCTGCATGACTATAGTTCGATCTGATGACGAGAAGTAAATATGTGGCCCTTGGGCAGGGCAGTTTTATTGTGTGTTTTGTATTTATTATAATGCCACTCCACTACTTTGGTTTGTATTAATAATCGAACTTAGTTGTATGGTTTGAAACAAATGGTTTGTAAATTATGTTATTGTAAAACTTCCGCTGTTTTTACTCTGAGGTATCTATTTGAATAAACTGTTGTAATACTGCAATGACTCTGTAATGTGATCCTGCTCGGAAATCGTGGATGATTCGGGGTTCTTCGAGGACACCCGACAGTCTTCTTAAGTTATAGGTAACATATGCATTGATGTCAAAGGTCGTTGGACAGTGACAGGTGTATGTGGGCCCTATAATTTAGGAGGTTCTGCCACAGAATGGTATCAGAGCGATCGTTACAAGTCTTTGTTGTGTTGTTTTACAAAAAACTTCAAAATGATTTGGGACAAAGAAGTATAACTTGTTAATTTGGTCCAAATTGCTTTCGACTTATCTTATTTCATTCTCACCCTTTCTTATTTGATTAAAAGGGTCTTGTGTGGTGGAGTAGTAATCTTACTATGCCCTATATAAAAATAAATGTTGTTTATGTGCATTATAAACTTTGATGTTTTGTTCGTAAGAACGATTCATGCATCATGATTAATTCACTTGTTACTTCCTTCGTCTCTGAGCCTGGGTGAGTAGTGTGTATGGGTTGAGTTGTGTAGTCCATCCCAACTGCTCTTGAGACTGTTGTTAGATTGTTTTAATTGGATTAACCCTGTTCGTACAGTATGGCTCGTACCAAGAAGACGCCCCGTAAGTCCACCGGACCTAAAGGAGTTCCTCGCCATCAACTTGCCCCTAGGAATGACGGTGCTAGCAGTAGCAGATCTAGGTCTGATCCTCAGGCAGAGATACAGAGGATTTCTGCAGAGTTAGCCCAAGCTACTAGAGATAGGGCTAGGGACGCCATCCAGGTGGGCAGATTACAGGAGCAGTTAAGACGTCTCACCACCGCTCACAGGAACTGCGAAAATCTGTTAATTCATATGGTGGATGGGAGAAATGAAGCTAGAGCTAGAACTCATGAGCTAGAATTTTATGTAGAGGATTTAGAGGAGCATAATACCACTCTACATGAGGAAGTTCATAGGCTAAGCAATCTCCTGAATCCTAATCATGAACCCCAAGCTGATGCAATGGACCCAGGTGTGATCCTTGCCGATGATAGTGAATCGGAAGAGGAAGAAGAAGAAGATCCGGAAGAATTAGTAATGATTGATGAAAGTGATAATGAGGGCGGTAATATTTCTGGAATGGATACCGAGCCCGAAGTTTGAAGTGATAAAGGAAAGAAGTAGAGTTGTGTAATAGTTAGTTCTAGTTTAAGTTAAGCAGTCTTGTTTAGATGCGGTTTGTGTTTAAATAAGAAACCGATGTAATGCGTTGTAGTAAGCTTTAGTTGCAATTCAATAAAGACTTGTGAATAAAGTTTGGTTTGTTATGAACAGATGCGTCGTACGCGAGGTTCGCAGATTCCGGGTACTTCACAAGATGAGGATGATATCCCCAATCCGCCACCAGTTCCAACCAATTTGGCTGATGCTATAGCTGCACTTGTCAATGTGACAGTTGAAAATTCTCGTTTGCTTCATGAGATGGCTCAAAGTAACCAGAATCAGATGCATGGACACCGGGGACGTAATCATAATAGGCATGAGGCTACATATGTGGACTTTACAGATACAAAACCCCAAAGTTCACCAAGGCCGATGACCCACTGGAGGTCGATGACCGCTTAGGACCATGGAGCAGAAATTTGATCTTATTCCATGCATGTAGTTTGAGAAACCGGTGTTTGCCGCCCAACAACTTAGGGGAGCAAAGAAAGCTTGGTATGCAAATCTTATGGCCATGCAGCCCGTAGGTGTTCCATTAACTTGGATGGAGTTTCGTCTTGCTTTCGAGCTCATTATATCCCCGAGGGAGTGATGGCTATGAAATCGATGAATTCCTTGCTTTGAAGCAAGGGGATCGAGACGGTTGTCATGCAAAGATGTGGGAAGATTCAATCACTGTCACAATATGCACTGAACATGTCAACACCGGTGCTAAAAAGAAGAAATGGTTCATGAGAGTCCTGAATACTAAATTGCGGATAAATGATGACAACTTGTACCAATATTACTTATCATGAGGCGTGAAATATTGTAATTGCTTGAGAGGAAAAGTATCGACAACATAAGGAGATCAAAAGAAAAAGAATGTGTCGTCTGGACCTTTTGGAGGAAATCAAAAGAGGCAGAGGGTGATCTATCATCCAGTCAACCATTATCGTCCTCCTTATCGTCCCACCGCAGCTTCAATCTGGGCAACAATCAAATGTTCGTCCCGCTACAACTTATCGTAATTCACCTCGAATACTTGGTGTTTAATACTCCAACATCACCAGTCACGGTATCCTGTTTCAACCGTGGTAAGCTTTGGTCATTTCTCAAGGGAATGCCCGTATCCCAAACAAAGACAATCCCAATTTCTAGAAGAACCCCATCACAATCAACAACAGGTCAGTCCACGAAACAAGAACAACAATCGTGAGTGCTCGGAAGGGTAATGGTGAAAAGAAGATCAAGCGAGTGTTCTACATTCAAGCGGAGAGATTCCGGAGGAGAGCCAGTGATGATGGGTACGTTTCCTGTCGCTGATCACCCTGCAGCTTATACTTTTTTGATTCTCGGCGCATCCCATTCATTCATCAATAGAGCATTTGTTGTGAAGTATGAAATTTCAATTGGGGCAACAAAGGAAAATTTCTTTATCAAATGCCTGGGGGACGCCTCACGTGTACTAAGGAGATGGTATACCAAACCCGTAAACCTGGGTGGGCATATTTTCCCACTACCATGATTATCCTAAAGGATCGTGGATATAGATGTAATTTTGGGAATGAATTGGATGCATCAAAGATAAGGTCATTATAGATGCTTTGAATAGAACTATAAGGGTGAGTTTGCGGATAGTAATTCTCAACTTCTCATCCAACTTCCAACCTTAAGAAGATCAATGGGCAAAATTTGTGCAATCTGCGGTCAAAGAGATTAGAGATATCCCGGTAGTATGTGAATTTCGGATGTGTTTCAAGATTTACCTGGTCTACCACCGATAGAGATGTACACGCTTTAACATAGAGTTAAAACCGGAACGACTCCGATTTCTCGGAGAGCTTATAGGATGCCACCAAAGGAATTGGCCGAGTTGAAAACTTCGGTTGCAAGAACTGATTGATAAGGGTTTATCCAACCTAGTTCATCGCCTTGGGGATGTCCAAAGAATATTTGTGAAGAAGAAAGATGAGACCTTAAGGTTATGTGTTGACTATCGTCCGCTTGAATGAAGTGACTATCAAGAATAAGTATCCCTTACCTAGGATAGATCTACTTTTTGATCAATGGCCGAGCCAAAGTTTTCTCGAAGATAGATTTGAGGTCGAGTTATCACCAAATCAAGATTAAGCTCAAAGATATTCCCAAAACGGCATTTACCACAAGATATGGATTATATGAATACTTGGTAATGTCTTTTGGTTTGACAAATGCTCCACTCATTTCATGTACACGATGAACTCAGATTCATGCCCGAGCTAGACAAATTTGTAGTGGTATTTATTGATGATATTTTAGTATACTCCAAGAACAAGAGTGAACATGCGGATCATCTCGAATTGTTCTCGAACCGCTTGAGAGAACATAAGCTTTATGCCAAGTTTAGCAAGTGTGAGTTTTGGCTTAAGGAAGTACAGCTTCTTGGTCATGTTTTGTCAAATTTGAAGGAGTTGCAGTTGACCCAAGCAAAGTTAAGGATGTGCTTGATTGGAAACCGCCAACTACAGTTCATGAGGTTCGAGTTTTACGGGATTGGCGGGTATTACCGCCGGTTTATTCCAGATTTCTCTAGAGTGTCAAAGTCCATCACTGAGTTATTGAAGAACAATGTCAAGTTTGTTTGGTCAACTGATTGTGAAGAGGCTTTCCAGACTTTGAAGAGACTATTAACCACTGCACCAGTATTAGCCCAACCTGATATCGAGAAGCCATTTGATGTTTATTGTGATGCTTCGGGTATTGGTATTGGATGTGTATTGATGCAAGAAGGTCGAGTCATTGCCTATGCATCCAGGCAACTCAAGCAACATGAAGTACATTATCCGACTCATGATCTGGAGTTAGCAGCTTGTTGTTCATGCTCAAAAATTTGGCGACATTACCTGCTTGGTAATACGTGTCATATTTACACAGACCATAAGAGCTTAAAGTATATCTTCACTCAGTCAGAATTGAACATGCGACAAAGACGATGGTTAGAACTAATTAAGGATTATGATTTGGAAGTGCATTATCACCCTGGAAAGGCAAATGTAGTTGCAGATGCTTTAAGTCGCAAAAGTTATTGCAATTGTCTGGCAGTAAGAACAATGGGTTTGACTTTATGTCAAGAAATGGAGAAGTTGAATGTAGGTGTAATTCAACAGGGCAATTTGACCAACATTATTGTTGAAGCCACTATTCGTGATCAGATTATTGCTGCTCAGAAAGAAAACAAGGGTATAGCCCATATCAAGGATAGAGTCAGAAATGGAAAAGCGGAATGCTTCAGCATAGATGATGAAGGTGTGCTTTGGTTCAAGAATCGTCTAGTAGTACCAAAAGTTCCTGAGTTGAGACAGTCAATTCTTGAAGAGGCACATGCTACTAGGTTATCTATCCATCCGGGGAGTAATAAGATGTACCATGACCTGAAACAAAGATTTTGGTGGACTAAAATGAAGATAGAAATTGCAAGATATATAGCAAAGTGTGATACTTGTCAGAAAGTAAAAGCTATACATTTGAGGTCTGCTGGAGAACTACAACCATTAACTATTCCAAGAAGTGGGATGAGTGTTTGCCTTTGGCTGAGTTTTCATACAATAATAGTTATCAAGAAAGCATTAAAATGGCTCCATTTGAAGCACTATATGGTCGTAGATGCGAACATCGTTGAGTTGGTCCGAGCCCTGAGAAAGAAGATTCTTTGGAGTTGACCTGGTAAAAGAAATGCGAACACAGGTTAGATGGATACAAGGTAATTTGAAGATAGCTCGATCCGGACAAAAGAGTTATGCGGATAAACGGCGTAGACCATTGATGTTTAACAAAGGAGATTTTGTATATCTAAAAGTATCACCAATGAAGGAGTTACCGCTTTGGTGTTAAAAGCAAATTGGCACCACGATATATTGGACCATTTCAAATCTTAGAGAGGTATGGAAAGGTAGCATATCGCTTGAAATTACCGAACATCTATCGCTAGCAGGCATGATGTATTCCATGTTTCTCAATTAAAGAAGTGTCTCCAAGTGCCCGAAGCGAAATGTTGAAGTTGAAGGGTGGAACTTGAACCGGATCTAACCTATTCGTAATATCCTATCGAGTGTTGGAACAGAAAGATCGTGTTACTCGAAGGAGAACAATAAAGTTCTACAAGATACAATGGAATCAACATTCGTAAGAAGAAGCTACATGGGAATCAAGATTACTTGTTAGAAAAGTTTCCAGAGTTTCTTGCATCGATTTAGTATGATGGTAGTTTACTATGAGATTGTGAATCATGATTGTAAAGGGACCTCAGTTGTTTTATGAAGAAGTTTTGGATATTTTTGGGTTGACACATTTCCTTTTCCATTACTTAACCTATGGCTTTGAATCTCGGGACGAGATTTCTTTTAGGGGGAAGGATTGTAACACCCCGGGTGTTTTAAATACTAAAACTGTCATGTCATCATATGCATTGCAAAGCATTTGGTCATATTGCAAACGTTGATATGCATTCACTAAAACAAGTTTACATTCATGTATAAGTGTTGAATTGTATTGTTTGAATCAAGTTTGAAATACCTGTATTGTTTTGAAATTCCGAAAACCTTAATTTCAGTATTTAAATTCTACCCTGAAAACTCATTTCAAAATCTAAGAATATTTTGGGGTTGAGCTTAAAAGCAAAAGTGTAGATCTTGTCAAGTTGTACAAAGTTGGTGTTTGGAGTTTTCAAAGTTGTTTAGTAAAATTTGAAGTAATTTGAAAAGGCATAATTCTTTAAAGTGTCCCCTTTTGAATTCAAATTTGAATTTCAAAATGTAAAATGAATTTGGATATGGTTTCAAAAGCAAAGTTGTAGAACTTTTGATTTTGAACAACTTTTGTTTTTGGAGATTTTTGAGTTGTTATGAAATTTTGAGAGTAATTTGTGAATTTTGGAGAATGGCAATTCTGTAATATTGATGAACAGTGTTCACCGCTCTTGCTACATGCCGGCGAACTTCGATTTGCTTCCAGTCGCGCGCGTGGCCGTCCGGGCGTCGCGTTGGCGCGCTGAAGGCTTCGTCGTGGCTTCCTTGCGCTTCCTTGGCTGCCCTATAAAGCTCTGGAGTCGTCGCCGTTCTTCTTTTCCTTTGCTCTGTTTTCTTCCCGTCACCTTGCTCATCTCCGGCGAGCCCGTGCCGTCACTGTCGTGCTCCGCCATCGCTGATAAGCTAGCTCCAGCTCCGCCTACTCCTTGCGCGTCCAGCTAACCCCTCAATTTAGTCTGATTTCGCCGGGAAACGCCGCGCAACGTACTTCTTCTTCGCGGCCGGCAACAGCTTCGGTGATCCCGTTTCACCGTGGTCAGGGCCCTCCGGTGAGCTGTTGCTTCTGATTAGCGTAGCTCCAGCTTCGTCTCGATGCTGTGATGCTTAATCCGTTGTTGCTTGCTCATTTTGATCACCACAGTCACCGGTACACCATCACCGACGATCCTTGCTCCGCCGCCGTTGCTGTGCACGTCGACCCGCGTCTACGCTGCTTCTCCAGCCTTGCTCTCTGCTCCGTCGTGTTCGTGGTGAGCTACTGGTGCTTCCTGTACCGTTTATTTAATCGCTACCGAGCTCCTGTCGCCGGCGTAGTGCCGCCGAGCCGCCGCGTCCGCCATGGCCGATGCCAAGCTCGTAGCTCGTAGTAATTCGTCTAGCTAGTGCCTTCAATCGATGCGCCGTGATGATGTGGTCATTTTGGTACCTTGACCGTCGCCTTTGGATTCACCGTCGGCGAGTTTGCGCCGGTCAGCGCCGTCGTCGTCGTAGTCATCGCGCGAAGGTTGAAGATGACATGTGGGGTCCGATGTCAGTGACTCAGCGTTCAAATGAGTTTTCTGTTTTTCAGATTTATATGAATAGTGCTGGAATTTGTTATTTTTGTGTAAATTTATTTAGAGCTCCAAAAATTATGAAAATTTTTGTGTGACTTCTTTGTGATGTATATTATGTGACAAAAATTTGAATTATTGATTTTAAGTAATTTTGGGGTATGATAAAAATTGCTCAATTAATTAATAAATGACTTTCCATGATTTTTCTAGGCTTAATTAATTATCCAAAAATTATGAAAATTGTTTTGCCACTTAGTTATCATGTAATGAACATTTACAAAAATTTTGAGCCCAATTGGAATAAGTTGATTTATTTCATAATTCTTAATTAAATAATTAATTCATAAAAGCAAATAGTAACCTTTAATGATTTAGGTTTTGATTGAATTTTTGATTGGGTGATGTCCTTGGGTCATTAGTGGATAATGATCTTTGGCAATTGATGTGTGTATTACGAAATGATTTAGTTAGATTAGCTTGTAACTGTACCGTGAAGGAAAGTTGTATTCAAGTTGCTAACTTTTGCATCCATCATCGAGCATTATATTTTGTATCTCGCATCATGTTAAGCATAGTATTATTACTACGTGTAGTGAACGAAGGTGAACCAGTAGTGGTTAATCAAGCGGTTGAGGAGGTTAATCCGTCGGTTGAGGTCGGGTTGGATATCTGTGGACCGACTCACGAATCGGACTTTTCCGTCAACAACGAAGGCAAGCCCTTGATGCATTTAAACCTACCTTGTGTTTTACAAATTGATTTCGCTTTTGCTTTTCAATACCGCATTAAGTGATTAGAAGTCAAGTGGAAACCTAATTGATGCATTACCAACCTTGTTTTCCTTATCTACCTTGTTAACCATTTTAATTCAGATATGGCTAGTTATGCTTAGTCATGCTTAGATAATAAAAGTCGGGTGATTACCGTCACCGCGAGTTTTATATGGAACTTTGGTTACTTATGTTATCATGAAATATGAGCATATGAAGTAATAAATCTAGACCGGGCGGACTCGGTGTGTGTGAGCCACAAGACATGGAGGTCTTGTGGCCGGGTTCTTTCCTTTGTGTCAATTAAGGTCCGTACTGTTGTTGACCTGTGTGAGTTGAGAATTTGTAGTACTAACCACATACTCCGGTAAGCCTTAACTTGGCTATTCTATTACGAGAATGGCTACTCGCAAGACTTTGGAGTGGAGAGATGGCGGAATAGTGTGTACCACGTGGCAATGGGATGGAGTGTGAGTCTTTGTATTCTCGGGTGGCGCGGACCCGTTCTTGTGTAGAGGATCCGAGGTAGGTTGATATATGTAGGTCGGGGACCTACATATGTCGTGTGGTCCAGCATTCCCAAATTGGGTTTATAATCGGTTCAATCGTACGTTGCTCCTCGGTTATGGAGACTCAATTCTCTGTTCATCATCGTAGTATTAATAACTGGAACTTGAGTATGGTTTGAGAAAGTGTTGGATATGAAGTTTCATGATCTCAATACGGATCGTGTCAGCTTTGTATATGATCTTATGAAGTTTTAAATGTTGAAATAAAGAATTTTGTTAAAAGAGCTTTTACGCAAAATAACTTTGATTATTGTTAAAGCCCTACCTTGAATTCCTAAGCCTGCATTCCTGATTCTTATTTGTTATTTCGGTTAAGTCTTGTTGAGTACTTTTGTACTCAGGGTTCGTTGACCCTTGTTGCAGGTGCGTCTCATGAGTCGATCTGTTTTGGATCGTGCTGCATGACTATAGTTCGATCTGATGACGAGAAGTAAATATGTGGCCCTTGGGCAGGGCAGTTTTATTGTGTGTTTTGTATTTATTATAATGCCACTCCACTACTTTGGTTTGTATTAATAATCGAACTTAGTTGTATGGTTTGAAACAAATGGTTTGTAAATTATGTTATTGTAAAACTTCCGCTGTTTTTACTCTGAGGTATCTATTTGAATAAACTGTTGTAATACTGCAATGACTCTGTAATGTGATCCTGCTCGGAAATCGTGGATGATTCGGGGTTCTTCGAGGACACCCGGACAGTTTCTTAAGTTATAGGTAACATATGCATTGATGTCAAAGGTCGTTGGACGTTGGCAGTGTATGTATGGGCCCTATAATTTAGGAGGTTCTCGCCACAAGAGCTCACACACATACACATCCCTAGCCACCGAGAGCAACGCCTCAAGCAGCCCACACGACACCTCACCGAGACCTAGGATTAGTT